>JAQFXN010000398.1:0-22900 GCA_034693365.1 Liacarus xylariae | reverse complement strand
AATAATTGTGCAAACGAATGATCAAATGATAGAATACTCATTGTATACAGAAATTAAAGTTTTAATGTCAGCAAATATTTGAATCAAAAATCAAAACAAGAATTAGAAAGAGAATAAAAGAATTGAATAGAATTAACAAATTTACATAATGTTTGACAATAGAGGCAAACAAATGCAAACGAATGGCTAATTGCATATACAATGATAGGAACGCACAATATATATGTAGTATAAATATGGTTGTGGTGGAGGCAATCAGGGCCTGAGACCTTGACCAATATCTGACTGGCATTGTTGGTGCCGGTGCCGACTCATTAAAGCAAGCGATTGCCAAAAAACATCTGCATTTATATTAAGCGCTTTTTATTATATTCTATTTATTAATATCTTTTCGTCTGATTATCCAAAAACTGATAATATCTATGGATTTCTTACCTAATGTTGATTTTTAATGAATCATTCCTTTGATGTTAACAAAACCCATACGATTATATAGGAATAACTATATTCAATGAATGCTTCAATTTTAGTCCTTCACTATTATTATTAATATTATTCATTGCACTAACGAAAAGTTGTTTTGTTTCATTTGCTTCAATCTCTTCTCTATCTCTATATCTGTGTCTCATCTCTGACTATCACTTAATGCGAATGAAGCAAATGGTAGGGATGTGTGGATGTGATGCTGCTGTGCATTAAAACCGTTACTCTTATATAATGTAGCTTTACTTTACTCTCATAATTAACAAAGAGAGCTAACTCTTTATGCTCTTAAATTGAGTTAATGTGAAGCGCATGGGCTCTCATATGAACTCAGTTTTACAATTGATGCTAACATTTGGACTACGAATGCGCTAATCAACTCATCATTTAATTAATTCACACACTTTTCCCAAATGAATGTACACTAGAGTCGATGCGAAACATTCATTTAGTCTATTCTATTGATTCCAAGTTTTTAGGATTTTTTGAGACAATAATATGTGTAAAACACGTCAACTCTTCAAAAGCATTAATTTGTTTAAGGATTTAAACATTTAAACACTTCTTGTTCTCTCTCTCTCTCTCTCTCTCTCTCTCTCTCTCTCTCTCTCTCTCTCTCTCTCTCTCTCTCTCTCCCCTACTTTTACAACACTTAACACTTTAAAACTTCTATATTCTATATATAATATTCAAAACTTCTCTATTCTTCTTTCAATTTTTTATTTACAAGTTTTCGCACTATTTGTTTGATGTGTTTAATGCGTTGTGAATATAATTTATATGATTATAAGTGTTTGATTCAATTCTGTAGTGAAGCAAATGCAGAGCATCTCATTTGATGTGATCTCATCTAAACTCATCTCTTCTCATACGATGCAATCAACTCTCGACTCGAATGCATAAAAGCAAAACCAGAGAAGGAGTGCATTAATAACGCCTGCGCTTTCTCTATAAATAAAACAGTATTTCTAGTCTTTAACTCTTTATGCAAAGGCAGAGGGGATTGTGATGATAGGGTTTGGCGTCGATAAAGATTATTCAATACATTCTAATGCCATGAAATGACAACATTAAGACTCGAATGCATTTATCCAATGCTTTCTTATGTTTTGATGCATAAAGTATTGGCAAAGCTTTCTTTATGAGGCCATCACTTCTCTATCGGTTTATTTCGTATAAAAACTAATTCTAATACCGATGAGTAATAGACGATTAATAAATGAGATAATTTTCAAACTAATATGTTGTACTGGAGTACTCGTGTTTCTAATACGACGCAATTCACCTACTGCTCAACCATAGTCTCTGGTTTATTCCCTGTCTATTTACAAACATTCACAATTAAAGCATTGTTCCTCACTTTTTCGAAAATCATTATTTCGAAAATCACTTTTTCGAATTTATTTGTTCGAAAATCATTTTTTTTGAAAACATTTTTTCGAAAATCACTTTCGAATGCAGTGCAAACTGAAAAGCCCCCAGGTAGCTCAACTTAGTTACCTGGAGGCATTTTTAATATCTGATTTTTAAATTTTTATTGACTTAAAAGCTTTTTTACGTTATTTTCAAAAATTAAGTCAATAAAAATTAACAAATCCTCGGAGATATTAAAAAAGCTCCCAGGTAACTAAGTAGAATAGTAGAAGTAGAAAAAAAATAATTTTCGATAAAATGAGTTTCGAAAAAATGATTTTCGAAAAAGTGATAGTATTCCCAATTAAAGGCGTAGTAACTCAGCTCAATATTGAATTTACTCAAACAATTTAAGTAGGATGTTTATGTTAGGGTATAATAGTTAAAGATAGGTTAGGATAGGTGAAATTAAGGTATGTTAGAAAATCTAGATTAGTTTTGGCTAGGTTAGGTAAGATTGGAATTTGTCGAGAAATCGTATAGTTAGATTGATAGATAGTTAATGATAGATGAGTTGGACGACTCCAACGATTCGATAATTTAATCGTTTAGTTTAATTAACATTTTGTACTAATTTTGAAGACATTGATTAATATAAATTAATTTTAAATAAGCAGCGATATATGTTAATCAAATATAAATATTACGTGAATTACGTGAGATGTGTATCACCCACTGGCACATGCACTCTAACGGTAGGCGAATCGCATTGTATGAGAAACACGACTGAGTCATTCTGCTATTTTATTCTTCATTGCATAACAATACTACTCAATAGTATTGGAAGCTTTACAGTAATCTATGGAATCCAGAGTTACAATGTATGAGCTTTGGCTTAACCCCTTCCCTTTCACAAAACACTGCAATACTCTGTGCGATAGTATTAAAATGCATTACAGAAGAGCAAAGAACAGTTACGTACAGAGTATGTCTCTGTCTTTGTGCCAGAAGTCTCTCTCCATTCAGATTAGCTTAATTCCAAACTTTGGGAAGAGTTGATCGATATATTCAAAATTAAGCTCAAGTTATTTCCTTAAGCGTTAGCATCACTGCTTCAAACACCGCACGTATAATACATGTGATGTAGAGAACCAACACATCTATGCACTCACTCTCCAAACATTGCAAACTTATATCTTAACTGACATTCCAATCCAACCATAAAATATTCTTTTAAATTATAAAAAGAGAGGAAAATATATTCCCAACAAAATAATGAAATGAAATCGATTCGAGTCTTCACTGCTTTCTATGTTTTCATAATTTTTGAAAAAAATGAAATAAAATATACGACTGAATACTCTTTTTTGGTCAATGTTTAAAACAGTAATTGAATCCGTTTATTAATGCGGTTTATATAGAGTACCCGTATTCGTATGACTGCATCCAATTGTCTAAAATGTTTGCGACAAAAAGAAGATAATTCTCTGTATAAAAGAAATATATATCAGATATATATAACAGAATTCTTAGCAACTTTTCATTTAATTTTATTTATATTAATTCCATATCTTTGAAAACAACTCAATACTTCTTCTCAAATTGATCTTAATTTCAAATCTAATTGAATTTAAAGATTTGGAAATCTATCATGTTTATCTGGTTTATATTTATTTGTGATTTTAAAAGCCATTACTGGAAATTTAATTAATGAAATCAACTTATTTTTAAAAAATTTTATTTTTTCGTTTTGCAGACACTAAATAAAAAAAGATTATATTATAGACTCTAAAAGAGTTGAGAAGTTATGAAGACTTTTCGGCGAAAAAATACGTTATCGATGTCATCAACCCTTTCGTCCCTTCAATTCAATATACTGTGGAAGAGATGAATCATTTGTTGGGCTCAAATACAATCTTTTGTCGCTCTCTCATAAAAAAGTGCACAAAACCGACAAAATAGATGGAATGGCATACTATGGTGTGCTCTAAATGAGGAAAAAGTTATTTCCATTTTGGAGTTTTGCATAATTTGAATTAATTCCAGTGCTTCTCCAAACTAATAATCATGGTGTTTCCTTGGAAACAAAGGGTTGCAAACTTAGTACCAGTAATTTTTTGTGTGCAACCATTTTCTGTACAGTTATATTAAAGCTATTATATGAATCATAATTATTAAAAGAATAAAGTTATGTATGAGATATTCATTAAAGGATATTAAAATATGAGACAAACAGTACTCTTATTCAAAATAAAATATATCTTTTCTGTCAGAATTATAATTATTTGTTTTATATAATTAAGCTCTAAATCATTACAATTTAATGTAACTCTACTTTAATTTGAAATTTGGTTTCAAAATTGATATATTTTGTTAAGAATTATAATTTATTAAATGTATTAACTATTATAAGTAAATAATTGTAATAAATTGTTTACAATTAGCACAATAAGAGTGGGGAGGGAGAGAACTGGAGAGAGAGAGAGAGAGAGAGAGAGAGAGAGAGAGAGAGCCAATGAATGAATACCAAAACGGCTTTTTTCTCTCTCTCCCGAGCCAGGGATGGGCGAAGTGGGTCCAGCCCGGTATACCCCCTGTAAAATAAATCTCTAATATTACGTCTATGGATAGATATTCCAGAATTTTTACCAAAAATGGCGAAACCCCCAAATACTCCCTGATTTGGTGGCCTTTGCCCATCCCTGTCCCGAACCGAAATTCGATAGAAGCGACAAAAGTAATGAACGATAGACTTCAGTTCAGTCGCATTGCATTTCAGAAAAGAAAATTGCATTTAAACTTTGACTGAAATATAATAATATTATAGATTAAATATAAAATAAGACAAAGATGTTATTTAAAATATTTAACTAAATAATTAATTTTAATAATAATTTTTTATGTCAGCGAATATAATTATTTTAAATTCACTCATTAAAAGAGAATATTTTAATAAAAAATGATTAAATGATTATTTTCTATTTTTTATTTGCCTAAGCCTTAGAATAGCCTAATAGAGGGGAAAATAAAGAAAATTATGAATATCTCAGTTGGAGTTCTTCAGACCTCAGAACGACATAGACTTCGGATTAGACTAATTAAGTTCAATGTTATCACAAAAGACAGACAATTCATTAATTTTGGTTATATTTCAAGCATTTAATCGATATTTAAGTCTTAAAATCAACAAGTTCTTAAAACAAGGTTATAATTCTATTCAAACTCTATAATAATAACTGATTAGTAAATAAAAAAAGAAAATTAAAAAAACGAAGAAAAAAACGTTTTTCATTAATCTATAGAAATGTCAAAATTTTTAAGAATAAATAAATTGATTGAAATATATTATGATTTTAATGAGCATTATATGCAAATTCTAATTAATAAAAATATTCAAATTGATAGTAAAATTTTTTATTTTCAAAATCCTTGAATTTATTTAATAATTGATTGGTTTTAACACTAGATTTTAGATTAAGAATTAAAATAGAAATTTGTGGATAATTTTGTGGTTTTATATGAATTAAATTTTTTAAAACCTTTTTGAATGAAATAAATTTGAAATATCAAGGTTTGATAAAATTTTCCAAATTATTTTATTTTTAGAGACATTTATAATGTATTATAATTATAATATATTATAAAAGAATATAAATTAATTTAACAATTTATTAAATATAAACTCTATAAACTCATACAATCATAAAAATTAATATTATATTATAGTATTTGTCACAGATATTCACATTTTATTAGAATCAATAAAATTGTATTTTATAGGATTAAATCAATTCTAAGGTCTGACAAAAGAATAAAATTGGATTATTATTCTGAATATTTTGAGAAAAATTGAAATATAAATATTTATTCATCAACTGATATAATCTGAAATTATAAACGTCAGGATAGCCTATTCATACCCAAAATAGTCTAAATACCCCCTGAGTTTGAGATTCTGCAAAATACCACCCCCTTGACTTTTTGTGCCGCACTCGCCAAATCGTAATTTTACCTTACTCCCCTGTGCATTTTTCAAATTTTGTAAAAAGCATACCCATCTGACATTTTTGCAAATTTTCTCCGACTCGACCACAGGCTACCCCTGATAAAGGTTAACTTTATGAAGACCTATTCGAGACTTATCATGCTAAATTCACTAAATTGATGATCAAAATACGATTCATTGTTTGTTTAGCAGAAGTTTTATATTGAGAAGACCTACAAAAATGTTCTTTACGTTGGTTTAGACCGGGGATCACTGTAGTAATGAAGTTTTGTTAATCCAGAACAGATACAAAGCCAACAAAATATTTGCAACCGATTGCACAATAACACAAATATGGAACAAATGTAAAGGTTTTGGTCAAATTAATTCGCACTATTTAACAGTCATTCCATTGATATAAAGGGCGCAAAACCTGGAGAACAAAAAAAGAAAAAGATATAAAATCTAAAATAACAAAACACATTCACATTTTACATGTGATGTTCTAAATGTTAATTCTATTTTATCGAAGCATAAAAATAGAAGATATTCTTATAATTGAGTGCAAAGCAGGTATGAGAAGGGTTGGGATGAGAGAGGAGACAAGCATTAAATTAGACTCAAGTCACACAAGCATTGTGTCATCAAATGTGACAGAATTGCTCCAAAATTCGTTTAGTTGAATATGAAGAGGCGCATTGCACCGGGCCTTCTGGAGGGCCTTAATAAATGTTTCAACAGTGTCTTTCCAGATAGGAATACGAGTTTGCATTTATGTTTTAAACACATAAATAATAGAATTGAGCTTTTATGAGAAATCCGAATAAAATTCAAACATACCTTACTTTTGCAATAAAAAAAAGAAAAAGTTTTTTCAAAAATTTTTGATAAGAATTCAAGTTTTTTAATGCTATTTGAAGGCAATTCTAATAAAATCTAAAATATTTTGGATTTTATCAAAAATTTTATTGATTTTCTTTCAACTATTTTTGCAATAATTTTAAATTTAAAAATAAAAAGAAAGTGATGTTCTGTAAGAAGAGTTGTTTAAAAAAATTAGTGAACAGAGAAATATCAAAAACAAATTTCTATAATAGCTTTAAATTTTAATTTTTCAGACATGAGCTCATTTGAAAGAATAAAAATATAGTATTTTTAATAATTAAATGTCGTTAAAAACGACTCAATGTTTCCATTTGTCAAACGCAAGGCTTAATTGCTTTTTTGGATTCACTGTTATTAACGATCAAATATTGCAAATTTATTGCTTTAATTTTAATTTATTTTTCTATTCTATAGCTAATAATTATTAATAAAAATACATTAAATCTAAAGAAAAAACTTCATCTAAAATATAAATTATGTAACACTTATTAAACTTTGCAAAAAATTAATTAATTTTGTTTTTTATAATTAATTCATTGGAAAACACAATTTTCTTTGTGCCCAATGGTATGTGTGCTGTAGTAATACAGAGTCCAATAATAGTATATAATTTTAATGGAATACTATTTGTCGTATTTAAAGCGATAATACGGGTCAAACATACAAAACAAGCGGCACTGGTATAGAGAAAGTGTGCACCGATTCTATTGTCAGATTCAATGAATTGCTTTCTCTCTTTCTTTCACTTGTATTCTATTCAACACATCCAGTACTGAACCAACAATTTTTTCCTACTTTTTAAGCCTAAAAAAGTGGTCCAATTTGTGTAGCAATGTATGTATGTATGTGTATGTGTGGGCACAGGTTATGCAATATTTTACACAATCTGTGCGCTCCGTCAGGATTTCCGGTGTCGGTTTGGATGCGATGGCACAACAGTTTTTTAACTGGAAAAAAGCAAAGCATATAAGAAAAAAGTAGAGCACAAAGTGTTTATGAACTTCATGTCTCTCTACTCTACTCTACTCTTACTCTACAATATGTGTGTAAGACATGCAATATTGGGCGCTGTGTTTCCATTGCTGGCGCACATATAACTCCAGTGCCTCTTATTGTAATCTTTTGATATTTTTCCGATCGCATAGAAAAATTGCAGCCCTGGTCCTCACACAAGTAGTACTGCTATTACAACACAAGGAGAGAGTATAGTAGTGGTGGCACACAATCATAAGCTTAAAAAAGCCACAAATAATTTTACTTTTCTTAGATATTCGATTAGATATAAACTATTTAGAGATAAACTATTTTACACAATATGTTAACAAAAAAAAAACAAACAACAAAAGTCTGACAAAAATTTAAAATAAACTATAAATTAATTCTAAAAAAACAAACAACAAATACATAAAAAAACAATAAACTAATAGATAAACACAAAGTGAAAGTCTAGCAGACATGTAGTTGTCGATGAGTTGGTGTAGTTGAGTCTGGTTGCACAGGTAGGCCATCACGAGCATGGTATGAAGTTCCTACCTCTGTTTCAAATACAGTAAGAAACTCCATACCGAGCTTGTGATCCAAAGCCAACATTGCGTTGCGTTTGATATTTCTTTTGTAGATTTCGTTTTCTCTTCTTTTGATATTTTGTTAGTTTTTAAACCAAAGATTACTTAAAGATTACAATTCTAACTAAACTTAAGACTAATTTTAGTGAAATTCTTAAGAAGAAATAAAAATAATAAGAAATGTTTGCAATTATTTTGATTGCAAACAAAATTCTTTCTCGTCGTCTCTCTATTTGTTGATTTCGCTGCTTTTGGTTCAATTTTATGCGAACCGGATTAGAATGTCTCGCAATTAAATTTTTAATTGACAAATATTTTACATATAATGTAAAATTTTTTTGTCATTATTACAAAAAACTTATTCCATGAGATCAGACTTAAATCCAAGTTTTCTATAAAATTAACCGAATAATAATCATTTGGTCCAACAGTAGGAAAGTTAGAGACAATCAGTCTATTAAATCAAATGTCGAGTGAAATACAAAATATAAAAAAAAGTTTAAAATTTAATCAGAATTCAGAAAATTATGAAATAATAAAAATACAAACAAAAAACATTAAAACCGCTCACAAGAAGAATAAAAAGAGATTTCATTAATTTTAGTTGTTTTTCATTTTAGATAAATGAGTGCCAGACCTGAGACAAACAGACATAACTATAAACTAATATTAATTAATCACAAAATAGAAAAATTAGTTTTAAAAAAGAATGAAAAAACACAAAAAAATTATTAATTAAAATTCAGTTATTGGTTAAGAAAAATAAAATCAGAAATAATAACAGAAATGAATTTAATCCAAGAGATGAATCAATTTTAAGAGTAATCGAAGAAAGAAAACTTCAAGCAAAGGACAGAAGTATTTGAAAATCACTTCTCAATTGAGATAAGAGTAAAAATAAAGAAAAAAATTAAGTGAATAATAATGTTTGCGAATAAATAATAATGTGTTTTAATGAAAGGAAATAAAAAAAAGTTTTGGCATTAAATATAAGCAACAAAAAAAAGCAAAACTCGAAATAAAAACAGAAAACACAATGAAGTGATAACAATGAGATATAAATGTGTAATGAATTTGTTTTTGATTAATAATAATATAAATAATAAAAATCATTTAAGTATTAGATGACAACACTCTTTGTTTGATAATTTGTTTGTCTGATTATATTCAGTGATTGCGTATAAAAAATAAACTCCAGAACTGATATAATAGTGTTGTGTGTAATGAAAATTAGATAAGAGTTTTGCAGTTGTGTTGTCAGTAATGAGAGATAAAAATAGGTTTCGTTTTTTTGAAACACAAGTCACTCGTCTTTTTTGTTGCAGCACTTTATACTCTCCTCTTATTCTGTGTTAAATGTGTCGTTAGTTTAAACACAAAATTGTTGTAATTATTGGCGCACTTTTAAAAACATGGCTTAACTCAGGCTATAATACACTTTTATGTTATTTTGTGTATATTATTGTGTAAAATGAGTTTTAGCGCTAAATGTTTTAATGTTTTTAATGTAAAGAGAAAGAGGAGAGAGAAGTGAAGTGAAGTACAGACTTTCAACGGCCTCTACACTGCACTAAACCAAAAAAGAGATTTAAATTAAGCACAAAAATGGTTATTCAGTTCTTAAATAACAATCCATAAGAATATAAGAGAGAAATGTTTGGCTAACACAACATCACTCATAGTCTGTGTCATAGCTTTAGGTCATATTTTTTGGTCCCAAACATAACATAACAGTTGCTCTCAGTTTAAGAGCTGAGAGAAAAAACCAGAGAAAACAACTCCAGAGATGTTTGACTTGAGTTGTGTTTCAGCAACAAATCCTAACTTAAGGTTAACGTCTGATAGACTAACACAACCAGAATATACAGAGAATGAGAAAAAGTTTTGCAAAACAAGAGACAAATGCTTTACTCAACTAAATTAAAAAAGACTAACAAAAATAAATAATAGAAAATCAAAAATTATAAACTATTTTAAACACTAATTAATTGAGGAATAGATTCTAACAAATTAGAGAAAATCATAAAAAAACTAATGAAAATAAAAAATAAAGAAAAAGTTTAAAACTTAACAAAATATTTAGAGAAAAATGAGTTCATATTAAATAAGAACTTATATTTGAGACAATAAAGTAGTTATGAATTAATTTTAGAGAGTATTTAATCGATAATAGATATGTTGAATATGTAATGAATTGGTGTGAAGTGTTTGGGCGGACCGTTGGGTGGACTGAGTATTCGCCACTAAATTGCATTCATCTGACAAAAGCCGGTGACAAAACACAACACCAGTACTACTTGTGCTCACCAATTGCTCCTTTCTTAACAGTCTTTCACATATTTTGTCGCTAAAGAAAGTCTCGATTTAATGAGCGTTTAGTGAATGGAATAGACGTTAAGACTTCTCTGAGCAGTCAATGTGTGACAGAATTGAGTGAAAAAGAGAAGAAAAGACATAAAAGACTGAAAAATGTATTGCAATAACACTAAACATAACATAACAACACATTTAATGTGATTTTCTTTATATTTTAAAAATAGAGAAAAACTTTTTTTCTTTACAATTGTATAAAAAGAGAGTATCAATAGAGTAGACCATAACTAATATTCGGCCAATTATTTACCTGTGCTTTGGGTTCCGTCCGTTCACTACAGGTCTCAGTCCTATTGAACTGACTGTGCGCTCAAACCATTCAATAGTATTATTACAATAAATATATTACCACTCAATACAAGTATTAATAACTAATAATTAATAAAATTAAAAATAATTTTTAAAAAAATATTACAAATAACTGAAAAATAGACACATATTGTGATCACAACAACAAAACATCAATTGATTGCATCGCTGTATGTCTTGTCTTCTGAGGCGAGCCTTTGGTTCACAAATACAGCAAAAATTGCTTTTTGTTTAGCTTTTATAGCACTTAATAAAAGGCGAATACCTTTGGATTTGTTGTATTGAATGATATGAATATTGAGTACAACACCATTGAGTGAGCATTAGAGCCAACGTTAGGCAATAGAGTTGTGTTTTGTATACAACAAACACAACACAGTATTCAATACTCAATACTTCTCTCATTGAATGATAGACTGAATGCCAGACAACAACTGCTCAGCGCTTGCATTGAGAGCACGACTGAAGTGCGAAACCGATTCCACACATTCCGAGTCATGTCGTGTGCTTTTGGCTGCAAAACACAACACACTCTGATTGGATGACTCGACGCTTTTCCTGTGCTCTCATTGGTCGACATGAACTCGACTTAGAGGTAATTCAGGTTTTTATATACGATTCCTCTCCAAAGCCTTTCTCCACAAACTGTGTATTCATATTCACAAACATTAGACGCGAGAAAAAAGTGAACCAAAAAAAGTTATTTCGTAACTCAACTCATAATATCATATCATATGATATAATCTATTCTTCATATTTCTCCTCCAATTAATGTTTCTAATTGTCAATACAATCAATAGAGATATGAGTAGAGCTGATGGCCTTTCACCTCACGATTCCCTATCCTCTTATCTGAATTTATTGGACATAAATTACTTCTTAAGCATAACTTTTTCTCTCTATTGTTATCATTTGAAAAACTTTTTTATGATTTCTGAATCTTTTTTTTTGCTTAAGTTTTTTTAACGAAAAAAATTAATTAGAGTTTAAAGAACTGAAAAGAGAAATTCGAGAAATGAATTATAGAAATGTTTTAAAGATAAGCACAAAAAGAGAAGTCAATGATATCACAAGTCTTTATGCGAATTCAAAGTGAGGCAAATAAGAGAAAAAAAAACTTTTTTATCCAAAACTTCTTTTTTATGCACAAAATGTTACAACGAATTGATGATCCTTGAAGTCAAAGGTCGACAACATTTTTTCTATCATTAATTTTATTGACAATCAGTTGAATGATTAATAAAATAAAGAGAAAAATAAATACATATTTCATAAGTGAAATTTTTATATAATTCACTCAATAATTTACATGTATTGCACAGACACTTGACTTTCTGACAACAAAACAAATCAAAACATTAAAAACTTGAGAGAAGAAGAATAAAAAGATAAGTTTTCAAATATATTGTAGTTATTTATAATGGTTTTAGATTTTTTTAGTGATTATACGCTACGAGAGATTCATTGGAAGAATAAATTTAAAATTCAAAGTTTATTCCCGAATATCTGACTAACTATTCATATAACGAGTCACTCGCGAGTAATTTGAATAAAATATAGCTTAACTCTAATGATAAGTTTGATTACAGTTTAGCTCTAATTTTGAATCGACAGCCAAGTGCTGCAAATTGTGGTCTATTTTTCAACATTTGATTGATAGCTAATTCTCACGAAAATAATATTCACGTCTCTGTAATTCTAATATATGGCCTTTTATTCCTTTTTTATTTTATGCATTCACTCTCTACTGTATATGCAATGCAATCGCATTAATAAGTGTTTCACTAATAATATTGTGACTAAATTGAAAGCACACGTGAAAGCGTATTAAGTTTTTCTGTTTGTTAGAGAAATGGGCAAAAAAATATTATGCATTCGATATAACATTGAAATAATCAAGAATTGCATAAATAATTAATCGACAAAATATTCACAATTTTTATTCGTCTCTGTCTTTCACTTACAGAAGATAATTAATCCGCAGAATAATTATTAGACAATCATTTGATGCAAATATCCATTTCGGCAAAAGAGATACAGAAGAACATGAGTTAAAGTATAAGTAATGTTAGCGTAATATTAGTGTAATTTTTAGAAATTTCTTTAAAATAAGACATTTATTGCGGTTTAAAAGGTTTAAAGACCAGCGAAAGCGTATAATTCATAGAAATGTTCAAAAGCCATAAATTGGAAGAGCAGTGATTGTGAGGCTGTATGAGAGAACACAATTGAACGGGTACTCCACCCACAAATGGTAAACATATACTAACCCCAAACCTTTTGAAACCTTTGAGAAATCGATAAATTTTATGTTTGCCATTACAGCCAATGACACGTCTGTTGGGTTGTGAACCGATTGAACGACGCGAATGCAAAATACAAAAATCAATAAAATGGGTGTAAATCTGGACGCATAGGCACAGTTATGTTTGCCATTAGTGTAATGCCTCTAAATATTATGCATATTATCACTAAATTCACAATGGCTTCACTTATTCCTTATTTCAGTGTTATTACTAATTGAATGGATTAGAAGATTATTATTGTATATATATTTTGCCACTAATTTCTATCATTTAATTGTCTTTAATATCTAATTTCATAATAATTATCTGTTTTTTAAAAACAAATTTTCTTTAAAAGCTTTTAGGCATTTTCTATTGTAAGGAACTTAAGTAACAAAACTTTTCTTAATAAAAAGATTTAATGAAAAATATCTTTTTTCTTAATAAAATAATAAGAAAATAAATATCGAGTTGTTTTGTCTTTAATGAACTTCATTTATAAAATTGATGATAATATCTATTTTAATAACTTTAAAACTTTCTATTCAATGATATATATACAAAAAAACAAAAATGCAATCTAATTTAATCTTTTAATGAAAGAACATTTCTGTCATTAGATGAACAGTAGAACCAGTTTTTGAATGTTTTATAAAATAACATTTAATAAAATATATACTCTTAGTCTTTCTGTAATGCATTCGCTTATGTATTCATTTCTAAAAAACGTTTGAAAAAACTCATTAACGAAGACGAGGAAGACTGAGAGGGGAGAAAATCTTTTTGATTTTTTAAAACTTTTCAATAGGAAAAAGGGTTGCGTTTAAATAGCGTTCATTAAAATAAATCGTTTAAGAAGGTTAGCAAACAATACTCACACTTTATGCCATTCAGTGTGTGATAACTCGTTGTCCACTAAGCCTTTCTGACAGCCGTTTGATGTATCGCTCCTTTTTCTTCTTCCAACCCATACATATTGTACAACTAATCACTTTATATATTTTTTCTCCTCTTCTTTCGTTATCTTCTGTAATACAGAGTCATATAATGCTATAATTATCTTAACGTATAATCTCTGACCGTTTGGAAGGCTTTGATGAATAAATGGCTAATTGGAAAAGTATATAAACAATTCAGTTTCACAAAAATCAATTTAAATTTTGGAAATTTATTTTAGTAATGATCTCATGCTTTGCCAATACATCAAATTTCAGTTCATCGGATAGAAAATGCAATTTTCATGGATTCAGAAATATTTTCACAGAAATGCAATCAATTTTATATAATATAACTGAATTTTTTTTATTGAAAAAAGTTTGCAAAATATAATTTGCAAATATATTAGATTTTAATATAACTTAATGCACATATAATAAACGTTATATTCCAACCCATATAGTAGTCTTTTTCTAACATTCTGTGATTACAATTAATTTGAATTAAGTTATGAAAAAAATATTTTAAAAATAATTTGATATTGTTTTATAAAGATTTATAAATACAGTACTAATATGTCATTAATGTGTGAATAGTGTTCACTAATATATTTTAAAGAATAATTATCTTTTTTTTATTTTGTACCCAAATATGGTCACCAAATAAGTTACGAAATTATATCTGAATCTTAAAATGATTTTAATAGTTAAGGTTATAATATTGATAAATATAAATTTAAGAAAATATAACAAATTATCGAGTTTACCAAGATAATGGCTTTTAGAAGTTTTTAGCAGTTATTGTCTTTTCAGTAATAAAACGTTTGCTTAAATATCAAAAATAAAATTAGATATATTTCTCTTAAAAATTACTAAAAGAATATCTTTTATCTTCAAAAATGTTGTTAAAAATATTCTGATATATACAGTATTCTATAAATTGTTAAAATAGGTGCAAATTATTGCAATCATATTTTCAAGAATTGTAAGAATATTACAGTATATCAGAAAAATTCAAAAAATTAAACTATAAATTCTACACAATTTAGTAACATATTTGGAAACAAATTACTTTTATATATAAATAA
Organism: Liacarus xylariae; assembly: GCA_034693365.1. Taxonomy (NCBI): domain Eukaryota; kingdom Metazoa; phylum Arthropoda; class Arachnida; order Sarcoptiformes; family Liacaridae; genus Liacarus; species Liacarus xylariae. Next base: position 7,639 of record JAQFXN010000398.1, on the reverse strand, counting down.
ATCTACTTGTTGTACTTTTAGTTCAAATATATTTTAACATAACTTTAACATAATTTAATACTTTAATAGAAATACTTAATTAGTAACTCAACATACTAAGAACTTGCTTTTGAAGTTACAAAAAATTCAGGTAAAAAGAATTTGTCAGTTGAATTCAAAATTTCAAATATAAAAAACGGTTAATAATCCTTTGGTTCAAAAATTTGTTAACAATTTTCTGGTATTGAAACTAATGATGATATCCTTCGGGATTATAATTGCAAAGTTTGGACATAAATTAATATAAAAGCATATATTTTAGTCTCTTCTCTCCGACGAATAACTTATTCAACAAGTATGAACAAAGTTGTGAAATCAAGGTGAACAGGACAGGCAGGACAGGTGCATCTTTTAGACTGAAACCTTGGGCTACAATAATGTCAGTTATATAAGACGTTTTTTGAAAATTTAAAAGTGCAATAGTTTTATTGGACTCACATTACAGACACGTCTAATAAAAGTTAAGATTCAAAAAAGAGAATGACTTAAAACTACTAATAACTTAGTCTTAAATATTTATAAAATTATAAAAAAAACTTATTGAACGTCAAATGATTTCAAAATCTGTAGCAAATTAATGCCTGAAATAGAATCTAATCACAAATGAGTGAACTGATTGATGTGCAATCATGTGTTGTGACACTAAACGAGGATTGAGATGATATGAGATGTGATGGAGAACTGAGGCCTGCATTTCAATAGAGTTTTAGATAAGGCCTCTCTTTTTGGAGAATTAATGGCATGGATGTGCAGGGTACAAGTGGAGGTGGTCTAAAGAAGGGTAAAATGACATATTTTTCCAATTTTCGCCTAGGGGGTATATTTGAAAATTGGAATGCACTAAACATTTTTTTAACGCTCAAAATTTGTTAATTTATAGTTTTTAAAGTACAAAACACATTAAACCCGTGAAATACTGCTCAAAATGAGTTTATTTATTAGTTTTTAATACAAAACTCATTTAAAACATTGAAATATTACTAATTTGTAATGAATTTTACAAAATATTTTGAAAATAGCCTCTTTCATAAAAAGTTACTCAAGGGAAGTTCCTCACGGAGAGCATATAGAGGTCACCCCTTTCTTGCACATCCCTGCTTAAAGGTGTGTTAAAAGACAGATGCGTTCAAAGAGTTTTTAATTTCAAAAAATAATTTCTTATATCATTCACTCAAATAATTTAGAATTAAATAACGTTTTTTTCCTAAAGTTTTGTTAAAATAAATTGTGAAAAAAGAATAGAGGATTTGGTGAGCGTTAGTATAGAATAGAAAGGATGAGAGCCTTTCTGTTACTCTATCTTTAATTTTAATACTTCTCATAAGTCAAGTTTGAAAGCAGTTATAAATTTAAAAAAGAATTTAAGAGAGATTTGGCTGTGAGGGTAAGGGACAGAGTTCTACATATAATGATATTGGATGTGATGAATGGCAGAAAAATGATGCCATCAGCTGCTGCTGATGAAGGATGGGATATAAGGGCTCAACTCTGGATTTTATTCGATTTTAAACAAAGTTTGTGCTTCTCTTCTTCCCTTCACTTTTAATGAATACATTTTTGACTTATAAGAAGAATAGTTTAGGAAAAAAAAGTTAGTGCTCTTCATATCATAAACAATCAGTTTTAGCCCAACAGCGAATATTTTATACGTAGTCTTAAAAACAAAGTCAAAATGAAAGTAGAAAAGCAAACATTGAATTCTTCTAAACTAAATATTAAAAAAGTTTTTTTAAACGCAATTATTATTCATAAATACTGTATGAAATTCCATAACAGAATAAGAAAAGTGAAAAATAAATATTTATATATTACAGTTCTGCGAATGTAATTGAGTTTTGTTGATGAGCTAGGTCCAAGAATCAGAATTTTAGACTTTTTTTATGCAAAGGTGGATCAAATAGCATCAGTAGAGTTGACCACTGCTCAGAAATTCAAAGGAAGTAATCACACAATCTATTAGATAACAAAACTCAGTCGAAAATGCACCAAGAATTGGCATAAATCAACAGGGAAAAGGGAGTATAAACATAGACATCAGGGGTAGCCAAGGGAAGATATAGCCTAAAACATCTTCACCTTTTGTGCCGTAGCAAAATTTTTTTATTTTCGCTTTACTTCCCTCTGCATTCCTTATATTTTGGAATTTTGCATACTCAAAAATTTCTCAAAATACCCTAACCTATACCCCCTGACTTGGCCGACCTCGGCTACCACTGATAAACACTTTGCTTAACTTTCTTAAGCAGGGATGTCGACGATCCAAAACGCTAGGAAGGTGGGGTATTTTGGCTTTTCTTCAATTTTTTGGGTTTTCCCCCACTTTTTTTTCTCAAAGTTTAGGGGTATCTGTCCATAGGCGTAATGTTAACCACAAATTTTGGCTGAGGGGTATTCGGGGCTAGACTCCCCCTTCGACATCCCTGTTTCTTGTGGATCTTTTTATCTATACTCCATATGGCCATTCATATTTATATAATTACTATATAAAAACATCAACAAGGCGGTTGATATAATGTATGAAGATTCTTTACTAAATCATTTGAATCTTGAAAAGCAATTTATGATATGTGTATTAGTTCTTTCTTTAATATCAATACGTGTTTCATTATACAAAGCACAACCAAGTTGAAACTCAAATAAATAATTCTAATAATACAGTTCACAAAATTATTGAACTAACTCTTAATTTGAATGTGCCTTTTATACTGAAACTCGCATTAAGATTAAAGAAGAAACTAAAACATGTATTTAACTTTGCTTTAGATAAACTGCTTTTGTTGCTTTAAAATACTGTACTTACTTGATTAAAAAGAACATTTATGTTTTGTATCTAAACTGTTTGGTATGAATTTATAGCATAGACAAAGTCCTTTCACTTTGTCATTTTATTATTTTCATTATAGTCATGGTTTGAAAAATAAAACTCTTGACTTTATAAATAATAAACATACATTTCTCAGTAATCATCTAAAATTCACAAAATTAAATGAATTAATTATTACATTATTAACTTTAAATTCAAAAAATAATAGAAAAAAATAACAAATTTTGACGCATGAATTCTGATTATACATAATTTAAATAAAATAAGGAATGGCCAGGGTATCACTCGAAATATCACAATGTCACAAGTTAATTCCAGAACATTCTAATTTAAAATATCAGACTAAAAAATGTCCCCTTTTTTGACCACCATATTATTTCTAGCTATAGTTTTGACAGAATGTAGAAAAGTACCTCTCTGTAGCACCCCATGGGCGTGAATGGGTATCCCATAGCTTGAATGATATTAAAGCTAAAAGAATTGGTAATTCAATATTCGTAATGATTTTCTTTCGTTTGAATAAAAAAATTAATTATATTTTAGGATATATTAAAATATATTAAACCGAAGACATTGTGTAGGCATAGGATGTGAACTAAAAATAAATAAATCAAACGTAAAATACCTTTTATTTAATTGAAAATATTTTTAATGAATTCCTATTGTTGAGGCCTTAATAGACAACAAATCGACATTTCTATCACATATTTATATATATAATCGTTTCTATCATTTGTTATTCATGTCTTTGTCTCTGATCACCGCTTCCAGAATAAAGGGCTCTTTTATTCTGTGCCATTCATACGATACCCACTGTAAAGCCAGTCGACAGACGGATGTAGTATTGCCAGCACTGGTCATAAAAAAGAGAAGTTAATGTGATGCTTGAAAAATGATACCACTGTTCACTCATCTAATTGCACACACCTTTGCAAATGTGTTAGACTTTCATTTATCATAATTTTTATTTTTTAGTTGCAATGAATTTCAAATTTTCTGAAAATCATTTTTTCAAAAGATAATTATGTAAACACAAAGTGTCTTCAAAAAAAGAGAGACAAGAATTGGCCATAAAATAGTCTCAGAATTTTAATTTAACTTTTATTTATTTAGTTTTTAATATAGTTTTTTGATATTATAGAGTACTTCTGTAGACAAACTTTTATTTCTGCAATTTTTAATGCAATAATTTTTAGATTAGTTAATGGTTTTAACGAAATTTTGCTTTTCTTCTAATCTTGATTTTCGTTATTTTTTATTTCAGTTTTGGGAAAAAAATAAAATAAGAAAAATTCAAAAAACTATTAAATCAAGAATAAGACGAAGAAGAAAAAAATTGCTAAATTATGGGTTCAATCGAGCAAATAATAACAACAACAAAATTCGAAATATTTTTTTTATTTATCATAGACTATAAAAAATGAAAAAATATAATAAAACACTTTCAAAACTTATAATTTATATATTTATACCAATGAAATATGATTGAAAACATAATAGGAAATATATTCACAATAAATATGTATATATAATAAATTGTGTTCAACAAAACTGTTCAATAAAAGTATTTATTATTATATATCACAATAATAACAATAATTCCTAACTATCGCTACTTATATAATAAGTCGATTCCATAATTTATAGTCTGTTCAACTGTAATGTCAGTTAAAAACAATAATTGGATTTAATATTTCTGCTCGAAAATTGTATTCAACATGAAATACATGAGAAAATTAAAAGTTATAGTACATCAATAATTGCGCAATTTTTTGTGCTTTAATATCCATAAAAGTTTCAATATTAATATTTATGAATATATGAATAAATTTCTCTTTCGGGTAAATAGTTTTCATCTTATTAAACTTCTTAAAACTATAGTTTTATTGAAATCTTTAAAAAATTAAACTCTAATACTACTGTAGTATTCATTTAGCGAACAACACATGTGTTTCAATACTCTATTCCAATATTTTATTATTTTATTATGAAGTTAAACAAAAGAATATAAAATAATGTTTTGCTAATGTTTTTGGGAATTTCTTTATATGAATTTTTTCACTATTTAATTCTTTAAGGGCCTATCATTCCCTTTTATACCACTACTATTCTGTAGTCAAATATCTACATATAATCGTTTCTCATTAGTCGAATGTTTTTATACATATTTTTTCTCTCATTTATTAATGACATAACTAATTAATCTCTGATGTGGTGGTGGAGAGGCCTCTGAACACAAAAGTTTTTTCTCATTTTTGTTCTCACAATGTATGCCAACTCCTTGTTCTGTGAGTACGAGTGCGGAAATTTGTAATTTCCAACACAACAAATATTTGTGGAACTCTATATCATATGCACAATAAAAAAAAATCTAATGACATTTGAGCATAAGATAATGAAAAATATCTGTGCTATGGGTTGGAGACTATGTTTTAACGTATTTTTAGTTGTGATGAGAATTTTTTAGGGGTTTTTTTTCTTCTGGAGTCTGTATTTGATGCCAATCAAAATGTGGTGGAAATTAAAAAAAAGTTAGCGATAGTATAGAGAAGGCTATGAAAAATCATTAATAATATTAAGAGTAGAAAAAACAAGTCTTGAAAAAAAGAGAACCCTTTGTGTCAATATTGATATTACTTTCTATTCTACAGTAGATTTTACTCAAACAGTATTTTATATGAAATTCTGAATCCAATAGTTCACTAAAAAATTAATACTACTTTAGGATCTATTTAATGAATTTTAGATTTCAATTATTTTGGAAAATTTTTTAAATTAAAATTTATATATTTTATTATCAAAAACAAAATTAATGAAATATAAAGCAAAAGAATATAAGGATTCAAATACAGTAATGTATACTTAAAAAAGTGCAGTTTTTCTAATCAATTATTTATTTAGTTTTGCCAATCGATTCGTAACGTATTTGTTTGGTTCAATCAACTGTTGATAGAGAAGTAAAGGTGTGGAGACCTAATGTGCACATCATTCACATCATTCGTAGTGATATTTATATTTATGCCTTTGGAATCATAAATATAAACATCAGTTCACTTACTTGTGTTCGTTTAGCATAATATCGGGAATCCATCAAAAGACTTACGCCTAAAACCAGTTATAAAATAACGATTTCTTTTATTATCAAAAGATGAAAAAAAGTTTTCACTGAATATAAGTGAAAATATTGTTGAACTTATGCCAAACAATTGTTATACAGGTATATACAATACAATTGGGTGGAGTGGAAGGACTATTCTTTTTTCTTCTTAAATGATACGCAATGTTAGAAATAACAACAAAATTGTATTGCTATACCTGTGCTTTAAGTATTCGGGCCATAATTAACTCCACCCAAATCACACCAAAACAAAAAATGATTTTAAAGCACTTCATTTGTGAGTTTATTTCAATATATTTTCGGTGGTTTGTGTGATATCCCACTCAGGGATTACGCATAGAATTAGCATAAAATACAATTGAATTACTTTAATTGAAAGCCTTTCATAAACACGCGATTCATAATATCTTTTTTTTATTGTATTATAAAATGGATTCACTTTTCAATGCATACAAAATAAATTTTCATATATTATGATTGTGTTGGGGATAGTCTTTGGCCAACACAGCAATCAATTCTTATTTAAGTAGATGTACTTAATTTGCATTATAGAGAGAAGTGCAGTGAAGGCAGTTTCACAATATTATATAATATTTGGTAATTAAAGTCATTGGCTTTGAATTCAAGTCCTTATAAATGGTCAACAGATCTAAACTGAAAAGTTGTCCACAACTTCACTACTTATTCTCATAATTGCTTGCGCTCTACAGTAGAGTAACTCTATTCTAAAGGATATAAAACTTCATGCTATTATATTATTAATTCAAAAATGCATTCTCGTTTAATTGATTCAAAGCCGAAAATAAATGAGTCATTACTCATTGGAGTTCAAGGCAACTGAAAAACTGATAGTTTTTATTCTTTAAATTTAATGATAAGTTAACTGAAAAATTTTGGCACAAAATCTATTTGAAAAGTTCTAACTTTAGTGTTGTTATGTAGACATAGAGGGCAGCATTGCCTTCACTGAACTGCTTATTCTGTATTGTATAACAAGGAATGGATTCTAAATTTTTGACCAACTTTTTTAGATCTTTCGCTTCTGTCCCCTGATAATTATTTAAATAAAAATTTGTGCCATTAGCAATTTTAAGGGGGTTTGTAGGGGTGTAAAGTTTGGACAATTGAATTTTAAACCCTCTTTTAAGCCAATCCAAGATTTCAATCGTCACAATATACAGATACTGCATATATATTTGTAAACCCTTGTGTGCCCTTTGAACTCCTGAATTAGCTTAAAAGATGAATATAAATCCAATTTTCCTAAGTTTACACCTCCACAAACCTCCCTTAACATTGCCATTGGCAAAAAGTTTTATTTAAATAATTATCAGTGAAAAATATAGAAAACAAGATATAAAAAAGTTTGTCCCAAATTTAGAATCTATTGCTTGTAAGATATGCACAACTAATAGAAAATGTTATTCAAGTAAATCAATAGAGTCTAACACCAAATTAACTGCACTCGATAAAATATAATTTAGAAACAACTAAATGATTAACTAAATAACAACACAAATAATTTTTGACAAATCTGTTAATTATGTTTATTAATTAATTTATGCAGAGAGAGCGGAGTAGCTCAGTAGGCATGGTGGCCGCTCTACTGGGTGAAGGTCACTGGTTCGAGCCCAGTAAGGGAGTCTATTTATTTAGAC
>JAQFXN010000397.1:0-22906 GCA_034693365.1 Liacarus xylariae | reverse complement strand
CCTCCCATTCCTGCCTGTTGTTGCTGTTGCTGTTGTCCACCAAACCCTCCCATTCCTGCCTGTTGTTGCTGTTGCTGTTGTCCACCAAACCCTCCCATTCCTGCCTGTTGTTGCTGTTGCTGTTGTCCACCAAACCCTCCCATTCCTGCCTGTTGTTGCTGTTGCTGCATAGCTGCCATACCTGCTATACCAGCCATCTGTTGCTGCTGTTGCTGTTGTCCACCAAACCCTCCCATTCCTGACTGTTGTTGCTGTTGCTGTTGTCCGCCAAACCCTCCCATTCCTGCCTGTTGTTGCTGTTGCTGTTGTCCACCAAACCGTCCTCTTCCTGCCTGTTGTTGTTGTTGCTGTTGTCCACCAAACCCTCCCACTCCTGACTGTTGTTGCTGTTGCTGTTGTCCACCAAACCGTCCTCTTCCTGCCTGTTGTTGTTGTTGCTGTTGCCCACCAAACCCTCCCATTCCTGCCTGTTGTTGCTGCTGCTGTTGTCCACCAAACCCTCCCATTCCTGCCTGTTGTTGCTGTTGCTGTTGAGCCGAAGCAATTGGTCTCCTATTTAATTGTGGAATATTTTGTCTCCCATTTATTGGATACCCATTATAGTCGTTCGGATAATATCCCCTTTGAGGCAATGGATACCTTGTGTCAGCATAACCTCTGCCCACACCACTTACTCCAGGATAGCCGTTCCCATAAACAGGTTGGTTCGGAGAAGTAGCATAACCTCCATTATAAAGCTCTTCTTCATTTAAATGATCAATTACTCTATCATTATAGCCACCTCTGCCCCCGTAATGACCCCCGTGTGAGTAGGCATTGGATCCAAAACTACCACTATTTGCATAGGGATTGGCCCCGAATTGGTTTGGTCGTACACCATAACCACTAGGTCTACCATAACCCGGTTGGTTATATAAGCCATTGTTCACTCCATTATTACCTTTTAATTAATTATTTAAATTATTATCCATTCGTCCAAAAAATTAATTTTCTATTAATACCAAAATATTGTGGACTTTGTTGGTATGGATTCGGACGGCCGTTGAGACCATTGGAAGGATATTGGTGTCCATAATTACCAAATTGATTCTTTGGACCGCCGGTTAGACCACTATTCACTCCTTCCAATATATTGCCCACTCCTTCTCCGAGTTGACCCCCAACTAAGCCATTCGCAGCTGTCTTACCACCGCTTGAATATAAAAAAAATATCAAAGAAATTATTAAATATAAACTAAAAATTTTTCAAATCAACTCAATTGCCTATTAATTGATACAAAACTTGTAGTAAAGTAGTTATGAAATATTTATCTAACCCGGGAAGTCGTGTTCTACCGGTTAGGCCACTTTGCACACCATCCAAAATATTACTGACTGCCTCACCCGCTTGACCTCCGAGGATGCCATTCATGCCACTCGTTGGTGAACTGCCGAAACTGTAAAGTTTTTAAATATTAATTCTGAGGAAAATAACAAATTCTGAAAAATATATAAAAAGGACCATTTTCTAATATAATAATTGCAAGATTTATAAAAATACTTTTTGTGTAGTATTAGATTTAAGTAGTTCCAGATTATTTTGCCAATTATATAAGGCTGTTAGTTATTTATAAGGCTGAATACCTTCTTGTATAAATTTTAGAATTATCTAATTTGTTAGTACAGTATATAATGCAATTATTTTTTATCAGTTTTTAAACTTTTGAATGAATAAAAGTTTATTTTACTTATTAAATGCCGGTTGTGTTGGACCGCCTGTTAAACCAGAATCAGCACCGCTTAACACTTTATTAACAAGAGTACCCACTCCACCACCTAAAAGACCACTTCCACCTCCAGGAAGTCCAGGAACACCAGGTAGTCCAGGAACACTAGGTAGTCCAGGAACACTAGGTAGTCCAGGAACACTAGGTAGTCCAGGAACACTAGGTAGTCCAGGAACACCAGGTTGTCCAGGAACTCCAGGAACCCTAGGAAATCCACCTTGTCTATAAAAGGATGAATAAAAATTAATATTCAATTGAATACAATGTGATTTTTTCAAACATTCACAACAAATTGATGATTGATACATGTTTATTTTGATGATTATTTCAGGGTTTGATTTTCTATTACACTTTTCCAACTATTGTGTATTCATTTACAACTCGTTATCCGAATATTTGAGTATCATTTTCGGTGAAAACTATAATAAAGATTTGACAACAAAATTCAAATATTTATTGAATCCTGTTTAAGATCTTTCTCCATGACTGCCTGCTAACCCAGTATTCACACCACTCAAAAGATTATTGACTAGTTTTTAGATCCGGATAACCCACCGATGCTTAAAATAAAGGATTTAAAAATATCATACCATATGAGTCAATATTTGTGGGAACAGTCTATAATTTTTTACTTGTTTTATACTTAGAATTAGGTATGACGAGACTTTAAAACGATAGCGGGGTATTTTCCAGAGAGAACCTATTGGGAGAGTCTAACGGACATTATAACAACAGATTTTGCCAATTTTGCTTGCAGTTATACATTTTTTTTATTATTGACTCTATTTTATTAATATTTCACTGGAGAATCACCACTTCTATCTACGAAGTCAACAATAATAAAATATATAGCTTGAATTGTTAACTTAACCCTTGAACAATACTTACCTGTTAGCATTATTTTAAAATTAAAACCTTAATTTTTAATCAATTGAAATTTTGCTCATTTAAGAACATATTGATACAGGATAATAATGATATAGAGACAAGATCTATATTCAATAATTTAAATACCTATTGAATCCAGGTGTCGATCTCCCTCCACCTGTTAATCCATTATTTAGTCCGTCTAACACATTATGAACTAGACTTCCAACTCCACCAGTGGAACCCAGAAGACTGTTTCCATCGGATCCGGGGAATCCACCGGGGCTAAAAATTTGGAAAGATATGTCTTAATAAAAATTATCATTTTTTGAACAATATTTGCAATCTCTTCAATTTCACTTAAATATGCAAAGACGTGGAAAGGGAGTCCAGCGCCGAAAACTCCCACCCCCTAGATAATTTGTGGTTAACATTACGTTTATGGATATTCCCTAAACTTTGAGCAATAAGACGGAGAAACTTCTCAATAAATGGGAGAAAACCCAAAATAACCCCCTAGCGTTTTGAACCTTCCACATATCTAAATATACAAGGGACAGATTTCATTTGTAAAAGCCATTGTCTTATACTCAGATCAAGCCAACAAATAAATCCACTAGTTGAAAATAGTCTTATTTTTCAAACTGTTGAAAAACATTTTACAGAAAGTATAAATACTTTTCATCCTGGTATTTTTCGAGTCTTACCAAAATTATAACTTTTGTCGAATTAAAAAATCGTTGCATTAATTGTTCAAAAATTCTATAAAAATGTTATACAGAATTGAAAAATTGAATATTTATTTACCCAGATTTGCCTCCGCCCGTCAATCCATTATCTGCACCGCTTAACACATTATTGAGTAGACCACCCACTCCACCACTAGAACCCAAGAGACTGTTTCCAGATTCAGCGATTCCACCGTAGCTTAAAATGTCGAAAGGATTTGTTTTAATTAAATATATTAATTAAAATTTTAACGATAAATATTAAATGTTTAAAATTTTCCACAAATCAGTTTTTCAATATTTGAATCAACTTTGAAAGACCAATTCACATATTAAAATGAATAATATTGTATCTCTCATAATTCTGTGAACATTTATAGGTAAACCAGTTTTTGGTCTAAAATAAAGAGGTTTCGACAGAGAATTACCATGTTCTAACACATTTTATTTCACCTATAAACGGACTATTATGGTTTTGAACAGAATAAACAAGTATATGTCTTCCCATTTCAATCTGACAATAATATTGAATAACTTATTCTCAAAGTTTTTAAATTAAAAAATGAATATAATAAGTGACCAAATGTTGAATAAAAGGTATTCCAACTTGCATTAACAGTGCTCGCACTTCATTAAGTGATCCCTTTATGAGCTGAGTGTCACTTGAATTATACTGAGTTTATAGCGAGCGGTTTGCGTTCCTATCATCACTATAACCAGTCTGCTCACTAAGGGAGAGACGCTTATAGTGATAGTGGGCACATAATATCACACAATTTACAATGTATTTCCATAACATGAAGTAGAATTTCATTCAGTTTAATTGGAAGATTGAGCTCTTTTATCCAAACTCTGAATGACTTACTCTAAAAGTTAATATATTTAGAACTCCTAAATGACTATTGAAAATAATCTGAATTTATTATTTCGATGATATTTTAATTCTAAATGGGTGCCTTGGTCATCTCAACCTAGAGCTTCTCTGTAAACGAACACTATTTGTGATGAAATAAAGAATTTTTAAATTGATTTTTAAAATATTCTTTAAAAGGCACACAAATAGCAATACCAGTGTTATTTGAAATCAAGTAATTGTTAATCAAATCTGATAAAAATAAACCCTACCATCTAATCCAAAAATTGCAAGCACAATGCACTTTATCGATTATTGTTAAGGATCTTGTTGAAAAATACCTTTGTTACTTTTGAACGTGATCTCTAATTCAATGAATGGGTAACTTTCATAAGCCTTATAATCTAAAATGTTCGACAAAAATAATTTAATTACTTATTTAATCCAGGTTGAGAACCTCCTCCATGAGAACCTGTCAGTCCAGTATCTACACCGCCTAATGCATTGGTGACTAGATTTCCTACTCCTCCTCCTCCTAAAAGTGCATCGCCTCCGGGTATATGTGCGTGAGATTTAATAGCATTTAATAAGCATAAAAATACTGTTAGAACAAAGAATTTTGTGCTAAAATCCTACGAAAAATAAAGTTAGAAATTAATAAAACAACTAATAAAACCAAAACTTTTAATAAATACCTGTGATTTGTATTTGTTAGACCTGTCTATTGTCATCTCGAATGAATTGAATTTATAAAAAATGAAGGACTAATTTAATTAAATTAATTAATTTTGAAACTGATTTCCACACAAATACAAATGTGTTTAACAAGTTATTTATGACAACACAGTGCGTAGATTGTCAGGGATGAGCACAAATAATAATGACCATTAATAAGAATTTTATAATTACCTGGATACTTCTTACTCAAAACTTGATTTTATATTAAAAATATATCCCTTAAGTAAAAATTTGATGCTTTCAGAAAATTAAAGCATAAAATATTCCGATCAAATACTGTAGAGAACTAATGGCTGATTTAATACCCTGTCTGGTCGTCTCTAACTTAATGTATATCTAATTTCTTCCACTTCTTATGTAATATCACAGTTAAGGGTAACCAAGATCGGCCGATTATAGATATTTCGAGAAAATTGTCTCAAAAAGTGAGGGGAGGGGTGTACAAAATTCCAAAATATGAAAAATTCAAAGGGTAAGATAATATAATAATCAGGTGTAGCCAGACTCGGCCGTGTCAGGGGGGTATAGAGAAAGGTATTTTTCAAAAATGTTGCAAAAATTCAAGGGAGGGTATACGTTGTTTCCAAAATTTTAAAAATGCACAAAGAGGGAAGGTAAAAATACGACTTTTGCTCCTGCCGTCCAAAAAGTCAGAGGGGAGGGGGTGTATTTTGCAAAATCTCTAAGTTTTAGGCTATACCCCATTAGCTAACCCTGATAAAAGTCATTCAACAAATGAATGATTTTTTACGGGCCATAAGCTAAGGGTTAACACAAATATATATGGAGTGAGAATTCATCAAAAGAGAATTAACTATATAGCAGTTGCATTATATGTATATAATCTTGTTATATATTTTATTCTCATTTGATAAATTTCCAATCCATTTATTTCAGTGCATTCATTGCACGACTAAATGACTCAAAAAGTCAAATTGACCCAACTGCAGTGAGAACGACGGATGCTTTAATATTTAATATAGAGTTGCACTTGTAGTGTTTTGTATCAAGCAATGTATAGAATATAGTACAACTAGTGCATATATTTTATACATTGTACATTGCTTGATACAAAACACTATAAGTGCAGCTCTATACTATAGTTACTAAAGCATCCGTCGTTCTCATCGCAGTTAGGTCAATTGTAATGAAGTTTATATAAAATCTTCAAATTTATGTCCGGTACAAATATTATACCCTTTTCAAATAAGGGTATCTCATCAATATAATGAAAAAAAGTTTTATATAATATAAAAGTTAAGGGATACCCAAAGACCTCAAAGTCAAATGGGAATAGCGTACTGATTAGAGTCACAAAATCATATGGGGATATGGAGGTGGTTTTTTGCAATCATCAAATTCTTGCAGATCAATTAAAATGAGTTAATTCCCCAGAATGTTGAACAATTCTGTAAGAATTTAATACAATTTGACAGAATTATATAAGGACTTAACAAAATTTGGTCAAATTTAGCAATGATTTGACAAAATTCTGTTATTTTTCTAAGAATTTAGGACAGAATTCCTCAGAAAATTCCAAAAATGCGCTTTTTAAGAGAGTATTAACAATTGCTCGTTTGTTCTTCATCACACGAGGGTATATTGGCTATTTCCCCATTGGGCATTACTAATTAAGTTATGCAGTAATTTAAATTAATATATTACTCATTATAATAAAGTTCCAAGTTATTTAAAGTAACTTGAATAAATTTTTACAAATACAAAAAATCAAAGGTGAAAAAAAAGTTTATTTTTAAAATGTATTATTATGTACAATGCTCTCAACAGTAGGGTGATTAAACTTTCTTTCTCCCTTTCGTAAAGAGCAGTGCGAATAACATTTTAATATCAAGATATCCACGTCATATTTAATTGCTTTTCCAATGCTTTGACTGCATGACTATTCCAATGAATGAGTAGTTTTTATTTCAAGTAAAATTGTACTCGAACATATAGTACTTTAATCTGCAATGCAATGCATCGCTCATTCAATATTTACCCTCTATTGAAAGCGATTATTATATATCATCTACATCATTATATGTGCAGAGGGGAGAAGAAAGCAAGTATGATTAAGACTGTAAAGCATTAACTACTATGCATTGTGCTAGTTATTCACATTTAAATTATTATGAAATAAGAAAAAGTTAAATTATATATTATTTTAACTTATTTCTGATCAATTATAAAGAATTTCATTTATAGTGGTCAAGTTAATTGTTAAATAACAAAAACAATGCATAGGAGTTAATATTTTACAATCCTATTCATACTTCCTTTCTTCTCCCCTCTGCACATATAATGTAATGCTTATAAGAACTTTTAAATAAGGTTTTTAAATTAACGATAATTTAGTAAAAAAAATTGCTAAAAACTATTTCTTGTAATCAAATTATAAAAATACCTTAAATTTATTAATTATTATATTTTCGAATTATATGCTAATCTTATATATAATTGTCAAATGATTTTAAATTAACAAATAGTAAGATTATTATTATTATTATAATTATGGTGATTTGGGAGCTTCGGAACCTTCTAGCTTAGGAGTAGTAGTACTGGCCTTAAAAGCGTTTTTAATTGGCTCAATTACATTCTTTTCCAACTGAACCAGTACCTTCTTAATCGGACCGTGTGTTGACTCTGTGGTCTCTGCACTAGGCTTTGTAGTGGATTCGGATGAATCAACTTCAGTCAGACAGACAAACAACACACAGAATATTAAGATTAACTATAAATAAATATCAAAAAATTAATTATGAAATCAAAAAAAAAAAAAATATTTGGAATAAAAATATTCTGTTCACCAATTTTGCACAGGTAGCCATTTTTGATATTAACTCTACTGATTGTCATCAAAAACCTAAATAATAAAACATTTACAACTTCTAAAATTACGAGGAAATATGGGCTTTTCATTAGTTAAAGTCAGTGGTGGCAAAGCCACGTTGTTCTGTAGTTAAGGGTATTGGACAGAGTAGAGGGCAAATTAAGATGAAAAGTTAATTTGTTAAAAGGTTTCTTTCGATGGAAAACTATGATTTTAATGTTAACTTTATTTTTATAAATCAGGAAATTTTTTATTATAGAAAATTATCTATTCTTTTCACAAAGTTCTACAGACATTTATGGGATATCTTTAAAGGATTTTTGATATACAGTCGTCCAGAATTTATTTTATCCATCATATCCGGCCTTCTCTCAGTTGTCCATATATTGTTAATCAATAATGTTTCGGGTTTTAATAATTTTTTAAATAGAGTATTTAGGGTTAGTCATTTAGTTAGTGCTTTTTAAGATTATGATTCATTAACATTGAATACTTTGTATATTTCATACTCATAGATAAAACCTATTAAATCTATTAGTATTGACTATAAAAAAATTTCAGGTTTTAGGAGAGTTATTGAACACCCGTCTCATTCGCCTGACCTGAATCCTATAGAAAATCTATTTATGATTCTGAAACATAAATGCAAATCTATTCGTACACTTAAACAAGAATTATTGTTCGTAAAGATATGCCAAAAATGGGATATCATTAATAAGAATATTCAATTAATTCATAATTTAGTTTCATCGATGAAAAACGATATAAAAATGTAATTGCCAATTCCGGTGGAATTACCAAATATTAAATACGTATTAAAAATTGTTGAGAAATAAAACATTATTGATTATAACTAAATGGACAATTAAGAAAAGGTTGTATATGGTATTCACTTTAAAATCTGGAAGGCTGTATAAAGCTATGAAATATGACTTGCAGATCTTGCTATTAAAATATTGTTCTCAATACTTGTTACGAAAAGGAGAGATGTTCTTTTTGTCACCCTACTGTCAGAAGGCCTGCAGCTAATAATCAAATTAAAATAACATTAATTAATACTGTAATTAAAAATTGATTTTATTGTGTAATAAAAAGAAATTGTTGGCACTTTTATAAGGACCAAAAGTTTTCGTGCAATATATTATTTTAAAATGACATGGATATTACACGATAGAGTTACATGCTTAACATAAGTGATTCAACTAAAAACAATTTTGAATAACTTATTGTATTCACATTTATTGTCAATACTGATTGCATACAATTCTAAACAATTAACTAATGTTTTAACACTTGGATTCAATTTGAATGTTTGGAGCCTTTTTGGTGGAGTTTCACATTAAGCTATTGTCTTATTGATTATTTTTACCTTGAATTGGATTAAAAGTATTCATAAGAATTTTGTTTCGCATGCATGAGCTCATCGTTTATATTAGACTCCTTAAACATGACTACTGATTCTTGTCTTGTCTTGTTGAAATCTTTGACTGCCCTGTTCTGTAATTACAAGAAAAAAATTCCGGTTTTGTGAAATTACATAAATAAAAGTTTATTTATTGAAAATTACTACTGTAAGTCAAATTACATAAACAGTAATGATAATATCATATTATATAAATACAAATCAAAGTTAGTTCTAATAAATAGCAAATGATTAACATTTCTAAGGCTCAATTGTGACGGCGATCACTAAACATGATTTGAATTGATTCCTGTCTTTTCGTGTTCTGTTGGAAACTTTTCCTGTCCTGTCCTGGTGATTGTGACAAATATATTTTCTTGTCCTGTCCTGTTCCTTTACAGAAACAGGAAAACACAAGACAAGACAGGAAACAAGAAAAACTTTAGGTAGTCTAGTTTATATATTGAATAATAAATTGAATCCAAAAATATAGTAATTTAAACAATAATTATCCGATTAATACACTTTCCCTTTATTTAAAATATAATGAATGATAATTATGTAATTATTTCATTTCAATATCAATTGACAATATCTTTTATCCAAGAATTAACAGGATCAATTTTATTTAAAGTTGAACTTCAAACAAATTTTTACAAATTTTGATAAAATAAATATGCAATGAGTATTGGATTTTCAATTGGTTTGAACTTTGAATCTGTGATTTACAATAAAATATTGAAAACATTTTGAATAAACTTTGAAAAAAGTCTAAAAAAGTCTAAAAAATTAGATTTGAGACAAATTCAATTTATTCATTGGATTGAATTGGTTTGGATGGGATTGAGTCAAATAATTTATAAAATGGAAGAAAATGTTTTTCAAAATTCTAAATATTACTGATTTAAAACAATTTTTAAAATTAAAACAAATCTCATCTTTTTTTAGAGTCAAATATATTGATTACTATTTTTCTGTATTTTTCATTTAAATAAGTTTTTTTTAATGATTTTCTCAACGAATCACAGAGTAATTGATGTGAAAATAATTATTTTTCTGTTTTAAAAATAGGCATTACTTTACAGAATGTCTTTAATGATTCACAAAAGAATGTTTAACTAATGAATTAGTAGTAATGATATAATGTCTTAAATGAATGATTAAGTCATTTGCCAACGATTAGAGCTGTCCTGTTGTGGATATGCATTGACAACACTATTGTGTGTATTGTGGGTTTGTTGGGTCTGGGATTGCACGGGTGTTGGGCCCGACTGATGACCATCTGATTGGATGTTCGTCTGAACCCCATTCATGTGTCCAATCATTTGTCTCAATTGATTTGAGTTCACATTTCCGCAGTTCCTTTCGTCCGACTGGTCCTTACAATCTGAGGCCCCGTCACAGCGCCAGATGTTTGGAATGCAAATGCCGTTATCACACTTGAAGTCTCCTCTCGAACATTCCTTATGAGCGCAGTTCACTTCATCGCTTCCATCCCTACACTCCTCTTTGCCGTCACAAACCCAACGACGAGGTATACAACCGAAGCCATCGGAACACTTGAATCTGTTATACAATAGTTTGGGGAATAACAGGTCAAACATAAAATCACAAAATTATACTTAAGACCTGTCGGGTCCGCATTGGGGACGGGCTGTACAGTTGACTTCATCACTATTGTCCTACAATTACAAAAGTATAACCCATAACACAGGGTTTTATTAGAGGACAAGACAAACCTGACAGTCCCGGTCACCATCGCCTGTTGTCGAAAAAAAAATATTTTAATTTTGTTTTATATATAAATTAATTAATTTTAATTTCAAAAAAGCCAATAGCATTACATTTCCAGGCCAGGGGTACACACTTGCGGTCGCACTCGAACTCCTCAGTCGAACAGACTATTCAACAAATTTTATAATTCATTAATTAAACTATAGATTAAATATTTTGAATTAAAATTACACAATACCTGCTGTCTGTCCACTACCCTTTCCACAATTGGCCTCATCGGCAGCGAATATACAGTCTCTGCAAATGTAATATAAAATTATAGCTTTTATATTAGGTTTAAATCAAAGCACTAATACCTGACTCCATCGCAAACCTTTAAATTAATAAAAAGATATATTCATTAATAATAACTTTGGGTTTGAATAAGCAATAGAAGCAAACATTTACCCATCGTTTGGAAATACAGGTCAGGTCTGGACAATGGAACTCATCGTTGGCACAAGAGTTGCCTAACGCCAGATTCACACAAACGGTCGGATCAGTTGAGTCCGGGTATTGTCTGCAATCGGGTAAAAGTTTCTTATTTGGCCCGTTCGGGATCGGGATGAGACTCAGGGGTGGGGGTCAAAACTTTAAACATGTTTTTATCCATAACTTTTTGTACGGGGAGGTCACAGGCGGACAAGTGGGGGCTAGTTGAATCCCTGTCGACCTTAGCTTTCTAATCATGTATAAATCAAATGGGTGGGCACCTCCTAACTAATGGGGTTGGGAGGGCTGGTATCATTATGAATTTTTGTGATTTATGTCTCATAGAGGGCAACATTTGTTCAATCGATTATAATCGGAGTAGTTAGCAGTTAAATACTACTCGGATTGTAATCGATTGAACAAATGTTGCCCTCTATGAGACATAAATCACAAAAATTTATGATGATACCAGCCCTCCCAACACAGAAAGCTAAGGTCAACAAGTATTCAACTAGCCCCCACTTGTCCAACTGTGACCCCCCCCGTACAAAAAGTTATGGATAAAAACATGTTTAAAGTTTTGACCCCCACCCCACCCCTCCTAAATGGTTGATTTCCGATAAAACATATTTCTAATATAAACTTTATCTGACCTAATGTGTCTACCCCCCCCCCCCCCAGGTCTCACCCCGATCCCGAACGGGCCAAATAAGGAAGCTTTACCTGCAATCGAAAACAGATGACAATTCAAGAGTTGCCGGAATATATTCAGCACAACCCTCCAGCGCCACTCTACAGAACTTCTTGCACGGGGGTATCGGTCGTCCCCTATGACAGGGGGGCTCCAGGAATGTGCACAAAAGTTGTTTCAGACGTCTATTACAACCGGACTTTCCAATCAAATTGAAGAACGGAATCGATTGATTGACTTCTGCTTCCGTTTGGTCGCCGATTATGTTTGGAAATACAGTCGAATTGAAGGGCAAAACACCCGAACACATACGCAACCGACGCTTTCGGCACTCATTCCTTTGCGATCTGTTCTCCTCGTCATCGCTGGTATCGTAGCGTTTATACAAATCTCGATATACTCTCATCGGATCAATAGAGCCCTCGAGTTGTGTACTTCCGGACGACAGAAGTGCCGAACGTTTTCTTCTCTTTTTAAAACTTGCGTTCAATTCATTTGAATTATTTTCATTCAAATCCGAATCAATTGATTCAATCGATTCTTCAATTTCTGAGGAATTATTTAATACAACGAATGCAGAAATGAATTCAACAAAAAATAAAATTTGAATAAAATAAACAAAACTAATGACTATTTTTGTCATTTTTTACGGAAAATATTATTCAAGAATTGAAATACAAATTTATTCTTTAAGACTAACTGTCAGTTGAAGTAAAGCAATAAAACCAAACTCTAATAGAAAGTAACGGTTAATGAATTACTAAACACCAGAACTGATGGAATGTATGATTCAGTTATCTAGAGTTAGAGAGAGAGGAGAAGAGATTCCGACGACATGTCTGACCGGTTTGTATGGTTTGAATCGTTTGAATGTCAGCTCATAATCGATTGGTTTGACTGTGCCTTAACTTTCGTGATCTGCAATCAAGTCTTCTCCTCAAACGTGTTCTCCCATTCATCTCATTGACCTGACCTGACCTACAACTGCACGAGTCATAGAACTAATTGCAAGTCATTCATATGGATGGGAAGGCAAGCACTGGGGCTACTGTCGGCTGTTGGCGTTCTTCGCCTCTCCCTATATATCGGTTAACACCCGGCCATCGATCGGCAACACATCCCATCCCAGAGCCCAACGATCGCTGTTTGAACTCTTGTGAACCTTTAGGTAGAGATAAAAAGTTTTTGATATCATATTTGTCTGAGAGGTGTCGCCAATGACTGACTATCACTACCACTAATGCCGGTCTCTATTCAGTTGTGTTTGTTTTGGTTTTTCACAAAATCAACAAAAAATATCTGAAAAACTTAAATAAATCGATAAATGAATGACTGAATGAATGCAATTAAATCTATACTAATCTCTAATATAATTAGTAATTGTAATGCAATTAATGCTATGTTTTTTGTTTATAACAAACTTTTATTATTAATTTTGTTTTTATTTGTTTTGATTTCAATATTTATATTAAACACAATTATATTAGACTTGAATTACGAAAACAAAATCCAATTCAGAAATAATATTTGTCAACAATATATCGATTTTAATAATATTAGCTCTCATTTTGACTATAGATATAATAAACTGTTTTATAATAATGAAAATGAAGTCCAAACCCAAACCCAAACCAAATCAGACATTAATTTATTAAATAATTTTGGTTTTGATTCAAATTTTATTAATATTTCGGACAATCTTTACATTTACTCTGCGTTTGAATCACACAATGATTTGATTGTATTAATTGGTTTCGCAAAGAATTGCCGACCGATTAGTGTTGAATACAATTATTTCAATTATAATAATAGCTATAAATTAAATGATTATAAATATTTGTGCGCTTTTGATAATAATATTAAACTAAAAACCGAAGCATTTATTGAATATTTGCCCGAAAGTCATGACTATATGTATTCTGCGATCAAAATTCAGTGCAAAAAACCAAAACTTTTTGATAAAAAGGTTATAAATAAAGTAAAACTAATTGAATCGAAACTAAATACAAATAACTCAACGATTGAGTCAAACTTTGTTGTTATCGTCAATAATAGCAATAATATTAATAATAATTACAATACAATTGATTTAGACTATAGTCAAGAATACAATGGAAGCACTGATAGTCGAGAACTGGTTGTATGCGTTCGACCTCTTTATGGAAACATATCTGCAATCAATTTATTGGAATTTATAGCTTATTATCGTTTGAATGGAATCAATAAAATTGTTTTTTACAACTCTTTTAACGAAAGATTTGTATCGAAACAAACGAAACAATTACTGGATTTGTTGAAAGCGCTTCCATTCGTCGATTTGATGCCATTTGTTATACCGAATAACAGTCGGTTTGAGCCCCTAATCCACGCCGAGGGACAGTTGACTGCAATACACGACTGTCTCTACCGGTTCTCAAATCACATACAAATTCACGTCGATTTTGACGAATATTTAATGCCATTAAATAATAAAACAGTTAAAGAGTTTTTATTGTCGAAACCCATTAGCGATAATTCAGCGCTTATTATACCGACGATTATGTTCTGCAATGAATTCAACCAACAGTTGGCCAAAAGATCTGATTCACTACTCATTACGAACTTCTTTCGTCAGAAGACTGTTTGGATGCATGAAATCAGATCTAAAGTAGTTATACTCAGACCTAAACTAATAGCACAAATGGGTATTCATAAGGTCTGGAAGTTATCTCCGTTTTATAGTCAACAAAAAAGTCATTCAATTTTGTACATTAAGTCAAATGAAGTACTCATTTACCACTACCGGACCTGTTGTGATATAATTCAACCATATTTTCTCCATATTTTCCATTTCAATCCCATCAGTGATTATATTGTTAGAGACGAGTCTATGAATAGATTTGTGACTCCAATCAAACAATTTATCAATCATTACATTGAAATTATTCATTAAAAATATTCTATGAATTTATGTTTTGTTTTTTAGTTCAATTTTGAGAAATAATTAGTAATAATTACTAATATGATTGAAAGTACTTTCTATAATATTTTAATTTGTCTAATACTTAATTCTTAAATTAACTCATTCTTAGATTATTTAATATATTTTGGTTGAGATTTATTTGATTTGATTAAATGTTTGTTATTTTAAATATTTGTTTCCTTGTTATCCAAATTATTTTATAGCCAAAGCACACATTAAATGATTTTTAAAACAAATTTATTAAATTCTGATAAAAATATTATTTTTCAAAACTACTCTTTTTTTATTAGTATTATTATATAGTTTTGTTGAAAAACTATTGAAATATTAATTCAATCGATCGAAATGAAGGTTAATTACATTAAATCCCTGTTATAATTATGTCTATTAAATGTGTTGCAAAGGCTTTAATCGCATTAATTATGTTATTATTTTTCGAATTAATTTCTTAAATGTTTTTTTGTTTTTGTTTTTTTTTGTACAAAAATTATTGTTTTTATTTATTATTTTAGATAAGATTATGTTTAAACTTATCGCAAAAGATCTAATTGTTTGGAAACAAGTTATTTATAGACTTGATGTTTGCCATTAATACTTAAGACGAATAAACAAATTTATAATTTTAATGAATAAAAATTGTGACAAAATTATATGAAGTAATTAATGGGTTTTCAGAATTAAGTAATAAACTTTTTTTCCTCTTTTGACAAATGATTTATAAGAATTGCGACATTTTCTATATATATTTTATGTGAAAAGAAGATTAAAATACAGAATATTAATCAGAAGTATCATTGAAAATGACATAACTTTGAAATTATAATTAGTTTTAAATTTAGTTTTAATATTAAAAGAAAAAAATAGTTAGATTTTTATTTGATCTATAATTTTTGTGAATAAAACAAGTTTTAAAACCGATAAAACAATTTAAATCTTTTTTATTATATTATAAATTATCTCATCTTTAATTATATATGATTTTCACATTTTTTTTCTCTGAATATTTAACTCTAATTGGATATTCATATCGCACTTTCAGTCCACACAATGCTTTTTAAAAGAGAATTATTTATTCATAAAAAAGAAGTTAATATTTAATTCGTGAGAATATGATTTAAGAGATGAAAAGCAATATTTAAAGAAATCATTGCTAAATTTTTTTATGAATTTTTTATGAATTTTTTTATAAAATTTTCTGGTATTTAAACAACACACCAATAGTTATAATTGATTTGCATTAAAATTATTAGTTAATTAAGATTTTAATCATTAGTTTTATTCAAATAAGAGATGACTAAGAATTTGCATTTCTGTAATTCTTAATAATGAAAACTAATTAACTATAATTCACTATAATTAACATACTTCTCAACATACTAGTGCCAATATGTCCCTGACCATTCTTAATATCATTTGGCAAAAGTCCCAAACAATTTATTTATTGACTTCTTTTTTGACGGAATTACTTATTAAAGTTTTCTTTTAAAATCTCTCTGTTTCACAGGTAGTTATTTTAAATAAATATAGATACAGGTGCCCAACCCTAACCTTTTCCCTTTTATGTTTATGTCAAATTAATATTAATTGTATGAAATATTGTACTTATTTTTCATTAAATTCCAGTTTTACTGATTTTATTAAAATAAATTTCAATAACAATAATTTTATGGAACTTTTAATCTAAATATTGAATATTAATTAGAGATTAATATTCAAATTTTCGTTCATTTGATTGGAAAATCAATTTTATTTATTTTCCTTTCATTGAAATATTTATAATAATAAAGAAAAATACAAAAAATAAACAATTTTAATGATTGAAAATTCGGTCAAATATTAGTTATTCAACTGATATAATGTTTAATACTGTAGTATAAAATGTATAAGACATGGATGACAAGTGAGGAGATTGGGGTGTATTTCGATAGTTCACAAAATACCATCCTAAGCCTGTTTACCTGCTAAAAGCATATTTACTGTTAAAACTACTCTTCTCTCAATTTGCCAATTCTTTAAAAATAAAATATTTTCTTAATTTCTATTTAAATTCCTTAAAAGTGGCAATGTAAAGATTTATTGTTCCCCTACCTCATCTCCTGGCTTTGAGGAAAAACATTTCAAAATAATATTTCCTATATATCCCCTGAATTTTTCAAGTTTGGCCATCGCTGGCATAGAGTATTGAAAGCTAATGATATACACATTTCTGCAATCAATTCCTTGAATAATCAATAATTCAAATTAGAATTTTGAACAAAAAAATCTAATTTATTCACAATTAAAATATTAAAAAATAATACCCAATTCATTAGATTTTTAATGATTAAAATATAATTAAAATTGAATCCATCAAAATATGAAATTAATCGAAACAGTAATATATCATATTTACCCGTCTTCTAACCACATATTCTATAAATGGGTGAATTCTTATCTTCAAATTTTCTAATCAAACTTAATTATATGTTCAAAGGAATTCAAAGACTTAAAGCAAAATATTTAACTGTTTTGTATTTTTATTTACATTACTTGAAAATATTTTTAATTATGCGCTAAATTGTATGCTTAAAAACAAATCAGGGCTGTTTTACAAACAGTTCCGCTTGATTTATTTTTTAAATAATGTAATCAAAGTTTAAATCTTTAATTATTATTCAATTCAAATGATAAAAATAATGACAAGAGTTTTAAAACGCCTTATAATTTGTAATAGTTTTCATTATTCCATAGAATCTGTCTTTGGATAAAACAAAAACATTTTAAATATAATAAATTTTTGCGAAACAAAAATAAATTTAAGATATTTTAATCTGATTTTTAACGAAATATTTTATATATCGCTCTGTTTTTTAATGATAAGACAATCTAAGAAAAGGATTAAATACCTTGTAATACATTTTCCCACTCATTCTTGTACTAAATTCTGTGCAGAAAAGGGTTTCTTAGTTTATGATTACTGTACCACAAACAACAAATACTAGGCCTGTGTAGTGTGTAATACATAATGATTTTAGATTAGGTTTTTGGCAATTTATAAAATTTAATCTGCCACATTTATAATATGGTACATCAATTTAGCCATTTTTCCAATTCATGTGATTTTATCAATATTTTGTTACAGTTTGTAAGAATATATAAAAAATAGAATAGCACTAAATCAGAAATTGTGAAAAGTCACCAAAATACCAAGGTGTGTTCATATTCAAAAAATTTAGGAGACATATTTGAAATTCCTGTTTGAATTCAGATTCAATAATAAATATATGGATTTATAGACAATATTTTTCAGTTCATGGGTAGGAATGTTTTGGGCTGTACTTACCATTCCTTTTGGTAAATTAATCACTGATACAGAATCAACCACTTGTTTACTAAAATGGAAAGTTTGTTAAAATCTAATAAAACCAAAAATCATCTTATGTCACAATAAAAATAGCTAAAAATAATTTTGATTTATTATATTTCTCGTCAAATCTATAAAAGTTTATGTCTACAAATGATTTAATTTTAAAAATGTGAGCGAAAGCGCCCACTCCTTTGATTGTCTCCACACCCAAGTATTGCACCACTGACTCTGGAAGGTCAACAAAATTCGAATGTTTATAAATTTTTAGCTTATTTTATTCTACTATGTCTACTGATAATTCTCAAGATAAAAATTTTGGAGTTATCCAGAGTTAATCAGCTTAGGTATGCATATATGAGCCGATTATATAAGTTAATTCCTGTAGGATATGATTCAAACCAAAGTAATCCAGGTTATTTTTATAATTTATAATCATTATTCATAAAATTTAAATAATTTATTGAAATTTTATAGATTTCTGCGGTTTTTATTCGAGAATTATTTTATTGGAAATTTAATGGTTTCCAACACTTGAATACAAATCACTAATTTTTAAATAGGACTGAATTATTTCTATTTCATTATTAAATGAATTCTCTATTCTTTTTTCAAAACCTCAAAATTCAATTATTTTGAAAACAGAAGATATGAGTTATTATACAAATAGTTTTAGCATTTATTAAATGTTAATTTTATTGTCAATTATGAAAATTTTATGTTATAATTAGTTTTGCACTAATTCTTAAACATTTTAGAGATGTTTTGTTTGAAATATAGTTTCTTTGAATTATTTCAGTACTGGAATCGAACTTTTGGTCTCTATTTCCTGGTTTTGAGACTTAACTGCAAAAAAATACTCAAAAAGATTTTTAAATTTTAATTAATATTACTTTTATTCATAAGAAAAGTTTTGATTCAAATTTCTTTTTCTCCTTCTCTTATCTCAAATATTAAATACCAAATGTTTTTTTGGCTAAAATTTTTAAAACATGTCAAACATTTTTGAAAAGAGGACTCAATTCGTTTTCTCAATCAATATGTGATTAATTTAATCCCTTTCTTATCGATTTGATTGAATTGGAGAAATGAAAGTTAAATATTAAAAAACAACTTTTTTCACATCAAAATTATTTGAAAAAATATAATTTTTCATTTCGATAATTAATTTTTGAAAAACTTATTTTTAACACCAATTTCTGTAATATTTCCTGGTTTTTAAATAAAAAACAAAATTAAAATTATTTATTTCAAGAATTTTCGAGTGAAAAATATTTTGTTTAATCATATGATTTAACAATCGATAATATTATTGTTAAATAACACAGAGATAAGAGAACTTTTGTTTAGTTTATAAATGTGTCAAAAGAATACAGAAATAAAATTAACATAATTTCTATTATTGTATTTTCATTAATTGAAAATAACTTTTCTTAACGAACTCATTGATGAGATGAATGAAATTAAAAGATTTATCATAAGTGGCCAAAGAATTTTTCCATTAACTGCTGGAAGTAGTTGTACTGGTTATGCAATTCAATTCAATACAGCCTAAGGGCTATCGCTTTAAGACCAATAAATTGCTTAAAACTTTCATAAACTAATCAAAACAAGAATACTTAGAATAACTCTCTTTAAATGCTTTCACTGCATAAGAAAGACATAAAAAGTTTTTGATTTCAAAGAGATATCCAATAATTCTCAACAAATAGTGAAACAAACTATCAATTAATTGGAAAATTTTAAATTTGATAAATATTTATTCAAAAAAAGAAAAGAAAATAGAAAGACGTCAAGAGTTTATGGAAAAGATAACAACACTTTATAATAAAATATAATGTAGTCTTCATAACAAAGTGTTCGTTTGAAAGTTGTTAAAGTATTTATCGTTAAAACAAAACTGAATTTTCAACTAATTATGTGAAATGAAAAATGAAAAAAATTGTTTTGTTTTGTCAATAATATCCTAAATGTAAACGTCTTATTGAAAAGTTTACTCAAATTCAATATAAATTGTATAATAGATTCAGTATTATTACACACAATATTAAAATATATTAAAGCAAAAGTGGCCCAACAGAAGAATGGCCTTGAATTGCATGGAATAGGAGTTCCAAATCGTAGCGAATGGTGAATGAGATGCTAATATTGACTGCTTTGGGGCAATAATCACTTTCTTCTGCTCTCTTGCTTTCGGATCAGTTTTATGTCACTGGAAAGTGCTTTCAGTTTAGAGTGAAAGCAGTGGAAACTTATATAACATATATTTAAAGTTTTTCACTTGACTTTTTCGTATTTTCTCAAAAATTGTCTTTCAATGAGATATAAGTAAAAATTAATACAAATTCTTTATTTGTTGGTCTGTTTTCCAAAGAGTATATAATTCTTTGACTTTATCTGAAAAACAATGACAACTTTCAACACTAAAAATCAAGCGAAGCGTAAATACTATTATATCGCAGGCATTTTGGTTGTGCTTTTGATTATTGTGAGCCTCGCGTTCAACAGTTTCCGTAAATCAGATAATTGTGACCCAATTAGTGGTGAAATTTCAAAATCATCATTAAGTGAAGCTAAAAGTGAGGCAAACGCTGAGCCAAAAGAATATGTGACTATCGATACAAATTCCGGACAAATTAAAGGACAAAAAAATACGTTCAATAATAAGACAGTTAACACATTCCTCGGCATTCCATACGCTTCCCCACCAATCGATTCTCTTAGATTCGAGAAGACCAAACCGATAGATAACTGGGATGGAGTGCTCAGTGCACTACAACAGCCGGCGTCTTGTCTGCAGGTAATTCACAATTAAATGCAATACTAATTATTGAAATATTCAGCAGAAATAAAGTTACAAAATCTTAAATATTTGCGATAAGATATTTGTGTTCAAATCCAATGTTTCATAATTTTTTTATTTTAATTGTTGATAACAATTTTGATTTATGATAAACTTTTATTGAAATAATATCTTACAGTAAACGAAATTAGATTTAACAGTAGATACTAGTTCAGAATGCTCAAAGCAGTTTGTTTTGCATTTTGTAATACAAAACATATATTTTTAGTTTAGGAATATTTGAGAAACATATTTCAATTTTAATATAATTTTAATATAAAGTTTTGATAATATGTTTTGTATGAGAGCTTTGGCGTCTAGTCTTAAAAAAGAAGATAAGAATCATTTAAAAAACTCTAATGATCTCTTATGCTTTCCTCTCCTTTTCTTAGATAATAATTCAAGATTTTGTTCGTGTCCTTTAAATTGTATAAAGATTTGTTGATTCTATTCATAGAATATCAATGAAAACACTACTTAAAATTTTACTTTCGTTTAACTTTTCTGAATTACAAATTACTTTCAAAATTTTGTGCAATACTTCATTGGATTTGTGTTTAATTTTCAAAATTAATTTCTGCAATCATTTAGTTAAAAGCACAATATTCAAAGATCTTTGAAATAAGAGTTTCTTTAGATTTACCCTAATCTATATTATATATCCAAGAATTCAGAAAATTTTCAAGAGTATTGCTAAATTTTATTATTATATAATTTGATTACAATTTTTGACAATAACTTTTTTTGAGACATACAGTTAATTTTTTTATTTTACAAAAATAAATTTAACATTGTAATTAATAAATAAATCAATATGCTTGTAAAAGAATATGTGAGGATTTTTTCCAAATAATTAGAATGGTTTAATCTTAAAATGCAAACAGCAAGTGTGTGTTATGTGTTCATGCTTTTATATTAATATGTGTTTTATTATTAAAAGCACATTCAAGTTAAATATTAGTTCCATAATTTTGAAAAATGTACTCGAATTAATAATTTTAGTAATAAAATTTTAAAAAAATTATTGAAGTAACTCAACTTGAAAGTGTCTTTTATATTGAAACTCGCATTAAGATTAAAGAAGAAATGAAGAACTTATTTTACTCGGCTTTAGATAAACTACTTCTGTTGCTTTAAAACTAGGGATGACCAAACACCTCAAAGTGCTGGAGTATATAGGGGAGGGCATTATACAAACGTTAAATTCGTGCAGTGTTTAATTAAAAATGACAGAATTCAGGCAAAATATGATGAATCCTGTAAGATTTTAACAATTCTTGACCGAAAGTAAGAATTTGATATTTTTCTAAGATATACAGTATATTGGAATTCCTAGGGGACCTTTTCTTTTTTTCATCACGGGGAGATATTTTAATCATTTTTCGATACAAGTATAGAATATACCTCCCCTCATTGGGCATCCCTACTTTAAAACACTTAACTAGATCAAAAAGAACACATATCAACGACATAATATTTGATTGTAAAATTATGAAGACCAAGTCATGAATATATAGATCAAGTCATGTATACCTTGTAGGAAAATTTCAATTCTTCTATAATTATATTTATAATAGATATAATTCGGACGATGTTAAATGCCCCGCAATTTTTCAGAAAACCCTTTAATTTCTATCGACAGTAAAAATTATTACTATTTTGTTAATTAATCTAATGCC
>JAQFXN010000396.1:0-22937 GCA_034693365.1 Liacarus xylariae | reverse complement strand
TTTTTAATACTAATCTTTATTATAAATATTAAACTTATTAATGTGCACTTTAAGATTAATTATAGTATTAATGAATGGTAAGTTTAAATTAACACAAATCAGAGTTTTTCCTATGAATTCTGATTGGTTGAGTTGTATTTAATAGACTACTGATTTTAGTGAAATATCAATCAGAGATTTCACTTTACCCTATAAAGCTCCTAAAAATTTTTGTTACTTATAAATTATTAGTAATTAATTGAAAAGAAGCTTTATAAGAAAGATTCATTGCGGTTAGATATGCAATATAATTAGTATTTATACAGTAGACACTGCATGGAATTTATTTGATTTTGACCAAAACTAAATAATAAAATTTTGTATTGATTTCGTATTAATTTAAATCACCAGGTAGATAGACAGCTGGTTATTTTTCTGTGAGCACCAGCTGTTTTCTGAGTAGAACACCACTGTTGGATATTATGAAATGAATGTATACCCGGCCAAATCGATTTGCTTTGAGCCCATTCTATTACTCTGCTGAAATATTGTAAAATTATCTTGAACAGTTTCTACATAGGTGGAAAACTAATTAGTATAATGCACATTCTCTAAAATATAATTAAACTTATTTATTAATGATTATCTAATAAATCCGTCAATAATTATAAATAAAATGTCAAAGATAATGTAAAATATTATTTTTATTATAATTTGTATTAAACAATAATAAAGAAATTATTAACATGTTAAAACGATTTTGTTTCATAGAACAACATTTATTTAATTTCTTGTTTATTTTAAAAAACAGTATGAATAAATAACACATATATTATAATTTTTGCCTAGTAAGATTAAAAATTAAATTTAACATATTTAACAAAATAAGCTGCATGTTACTTTGATATTTACAAATAGATAAAGAGGTTTTGTTATATTTTTAATATTGCAGACTCTCTATGCAATAGTCAAGTGTGCAATAATAGGCGACATCTTTGATAATATCATTTAAAGTTTTTTTTGTATGTCATGAGCAACAGCTTTGAATTTCGGCGTTATCACCGAGAATATTCTTTTAAAAGATAAAGCATAAGAGATAGAAATATGGTTCCATGTGAAATAATGTGCCATTAAATTGAATCTTTCTAATGAATTTGGTCAAAATCAAAAATTCAAGATTCAGAAATTTTATTTCAATTGAATTTTCGAGTATAACACCGAAATTCAAAGCTGTTGGTCAATAATATATTTTCCCTATATTAAAACCCTTGTGATGAAGAAAAAAGGTTTTGAAGAACATTCTGTGAAATTCTGTATAAACTTAAATCCTTAGAAAAAAATAGCATAATTTAGTCAAATTATTTGCTAAATTATCACAAAACTCATTATGATTTACACAATTATTTGTATAGTGAAGGATATTTCCATATAAAGAAGGAATAACAGGTTCTAAACGATTAATCAGTATTATTCTTGGGAATAATAGTTCAATATAGAGTACATTTTTAATATTAAAGCAAAATAAATGATTTAGTCGTGTCTAAAAAAATGTAACATGAGAATATGAGAAATTGCATACAACCATTGCTAAATTTTTTCCCACAAATCAGGTCTCACTTAAATGGCATGTTTTACTGTATTACCCGATGTGCTGTCATTTCTTTTCTAGTTAATCTTTTTCAAGCTGAATTCTTTAATTCATCAAACTAAATGTCATTCATATTTAAGAAGATTTTCAATGATGCGAGCTTGGTAGTTTAACTATAATATCATTTCTGCCTAGAAATTTTGAATTACCAGGCGTTTTATTGGCCGAAATAACATTGCAGCTTAACTACTTAGCTTACATTATTGAAATATGCAGAAATATGAAGGACACATAGCTTAATGAAACAAAAAATCAACTTGAAAAATATTAACCAGAACAGAAATTCTGCTTAAACTGATGAAATTGCCGTTTCAGTGAGACCCTTCAATAGACCAAAATATTGTGGACCAAAACATTTCCTATGCTTTACTATAAAAACACAATTTATAGTAAAATTTTCTTAACAAATAAGTGAAAATTTTAATTCACTTCAAATTTATTATATTTGTTAAAATAATATCTGAATAATTGGGCGGCGGTTCATATTCAGGTGGCAAATCTCTCCTGGTAGTGTTTGCTAGTGTTTCAACAATATCAGTTTGAGCAATTGTTTCCCTGGATATATAATTTATTGGCACAATATTTTGTGGCTCAGGCCAATTGTGTGCCTCTTCCTCGTCAATATAGTTAAATAAACCACTGTTTCCATCGGTCACTGCACTGAACACATCATTGTTTAATTGATTCCGTTGTGTATTATTAACATTGATCTCATCGTCAGTCGTATTATGTGTTTCCACAATATTTTCTGATTGTATTAATCGATCCAATTGTTCAACTGAGGAATTACCACATCTTCCGTTTGATTGACCTGTTGTGTTTTGTTGCCACCATATTCTATTAATATTAATAAATAAATTTCTCTGTCACAATATTTCACTAATAGGATCTAGTTTATTTAATTGACTCAACTGTTGGTTATTAAACTTAGTCAGCCTGTTGTATGATTTCCATAAGTTGCATGATAGTAAAACAAATATGCCAATGGCTAATAGTAAAATAAATAGAGCAAATATCAATCCAATCAAGAAAAAATCTCCCCTGTTGAGACCAAAATGAAAAGTAAATTATTTAAATTTTTTCTCACCGCTTAGTACTTACAATGGTTTCATATATCTGTAAAAGTTAAAAAAATAAATTAATACTGGTATAATTATTTTTTTTGTCATTAAAATATACTTGCAGATTGCTCATCCTGTTAATCAGGTATAGGATATTTTAAAATTTTATCGAACAGTATTTTATATCAGATAGTAAACCAAGTAATATAATGCAAATTCTAATTATTTGCAAACAAAAATTAGCTAGTTAACTAAATTTATTTATTAATCAATAAGAAATCATAAATAAAATATTGAAATTTCTATAAATTAAATTGTAAAAATCTAGTATTAAAAAAAACTTGCATATTACTCTAATGTTTACCCTATCCCTCTAACACATTAAGTGAATACAAAAAGCAAACAAGTGACGTCATTCACTATCCTGTACTCTATCTCAATCTATCAACCCATCCCACAGCAACTGTTACTGAAATCATAATTAGGCCTTTTTGACACTATAGTATGTTTTAGTTATCCTAACTTTATAGATTTAAAGGAAGTTTATCTAAAAAAAGATTTAGTATAAACGGTTAAATCTGCTTTACACTATTCTACCCTATTTTCTAATAATTTGTGATGTTTAAAAATAGATAAAGGTTTATTTATATATTTTTAAGTATTGCAAATCATGTCAAATGTGCAATAGGACCACTTCATCTTTCCTCCCTTTCCTCTTTACAGTTACTTTTGCAAATTACAGTTACTATTACATTTGTGTTTTAAAATAGATAACAAGTTGTTTATATTTTAGTAATTCACAGCACGTCAAATGTGCAATAATAGGACCACTCCTTCTTTCCTAAACTCTAATATCTGTTTCATAAAAATTTTGCTCTATTAGTGAGTATTTTCTACATTTATTATTTAAATATATTTTATATTTTCTATCTTTTACTATTCTATTATTCTAAAATAATAAAGTAAAATGTTCAATTTGAAATTATTATTGTTAATACAAATTACCTAACATTAGTATGTTAATATTAGAATATCAATGTTGAAAAAATAGCTAGTTAACTAAGCGTATTTATTAATCCATAAGGAATTTTAAATAAATTGTTTCTAAAAATAAAATGTAAAATCTAGTATAAAATATTTAATATTACTTTGGTGTTTACAATATAAACTATTTACAATTTATTTCGATACACATTGTATACAACCTTTTAGTGTATTGGCTTAATGTTTCTATATTTGAATAAAATGTGAGCGACAACTAAATAATAGTATGAAAGCAAAAGTGAGTCATTCATAGATACTCGGTATTGCTTTGGTGTTTAAAAATAGATGAGTTTCTTAGTATTGCAAATCATGTCAAAATTTTCAAGCATAGCGCCAATCTTTATTCCTAAACTCTAATATATTTCTTATAGATATTTAATCTATTAATGAATATTGTCTTCAATATTATTAGAATATATTTTGATATTTTCAATCTTGTACTATTCAATAATTCTAATTAAGACGGTTGATTGTTCAATTTGGAATTATTTTATACCAATATATTATTGTAATTCAATTCAATTCATCTATATTACATTTAAATAAATTCTTATTAAAAATATGTGAGAATTAGTTAAAGTTTGTTTTCTTCGGATTCTGCGCTAAAGAAGTATTTCAAACAAAATACCTAACTATTAGTTAGAATATACAAAATAAGAATCTTGCTAATATCCACAACATTTACCAGTCACATAAACAATAATTGTACTGTTTTATTTTATCAATGAGAAAGATAAACCCATTTCGCATTTTTTCTATAAATCTCACAAAGCTTTGTATACTTTATATGTTTGCTTTTGCTTTAACTGGGAGTAAGATTGCACTATAATATTCACTTAAGTTCAAGAGATTTATCAATGAATTTATAAACATATAAACAACATTAGAGTTGACAATTAGTAAATTATATAAAAAATTAATCTATATATCTTATTTCTATTAGAATTTAGTAACATAATTATTTAATCTCAGAAAAAATAATAAGATAATAAAAAAATAGATTTAGCTAGTTTGAATTCCCAAAATATAAGATATTTTTATATTTGAAATTTATTAAATTAAAATAAATAAAATATTATTGATTAAAAATATATGGACATATACAAACAGGATGGATATCGTGTCCATTTTAATATTATTCTTCATTGTAGAATAATTATAGTATAATTTTAAGTTTATAAGTTCACATGGAAAATATAAAAATGTCACCCTGTAATTTCTTAGTGAAAAATAATAAAATTTTGGGGATTATATTCCATTTAGTAGAGCATTTTATATAACATATTAATAGTAAAATTTTCAAAAATTTAAAAAAGGTCAACATTGGTTTTTATGAATGTAAAATTTATAAAGTGCATATTGCAATATAATACTATGCTACATATAAATAAGTTCTGATAGGTTCTGATTTAAATTAATTCTTATTCGGTTTTTACACATTTAGATATTGCTAAATTTATAATTTTCCCTTTAATTCTCATATTATTTAACCGATTTTATCATATTTGATATTTCCACAGAAACTTATTGAGAAACTAATTTTTAGAGCATAAATCTAATTTTTAATTATTTAAAATTTTAACTGTTACAAATCTTTTTTAATTTAATACTCGAGCATTAAGTTTTCGAAAACTAAGAAATCCCTGAAATTTTCTTTTCAGCAAAACTAAAAAGACTAGCATTTATTTCTTCCTGGTTTTTATTTCTATTAAAGTTATATTATCGATGGTAGCAGGTCAATTCATCGTGGATGAATCGATTGTGGTACAATCGGCTGTGGAACTATCCATTGTGCTACAATTCATCGTGGAACTATCCATCGTGGTACAATCCATCGTGGTACAATTCATCGTGGTATTATCCATTATGGTACAATCCATCGTGGAGCAATTCATTGTTGAACAATCCATTGTGGGACTCAAGGGAGTATTCTCATTGGTCACTGAACTAATCGCATCATTGTTCAATTGATTCAGTAGTGTATTATTAACATTAATTTCATTAATTCCATCATTAGTTGCATTATATGTATGCATAAAAATTGTTGATTGCCTTAATTGACTCATCTGTTGATTAGGAAAATTAGCATGTCTTCTGTTTAATGGATCTCTAGTGATTTGTTGCCCACATATTCTGTATCCGTTAATAAATAAAATTACATTTATCAAATTATTTTTCAATAAATATACTAAATTAATTGAGTGACTCAACTCTTTATTATTGAAATTAATGCATCTTGCGATTAATTTGCCGAATATTAATGCACAGGTGATAAGTACAAGTAATATAAACACAAATAATATCATAATTAAACCTAGCAAACCGATGCTGTAGTCTTG
Source organism: Liacarus xylariae (assembly GCA_034693365.1). Classification (NCBI taxonomy): domain Eukaryota; kingdom Metazoa; phylum Arthropoda; class Arachnida; order Sarcoptiformes; family Liacaridae; genus Liacarus; species Liacarus xylariae. The sequence goes on along the minus strand of JAQFXN010000396.1, from coordinate 16,866 downwards.
AAAACAAATTGACATTTTTTCACATTTTGACGACATATTGAAATTTTAAATTTAAAAATTAAATGTAAGATCACTTTACAGTTACTTTGCATACTATGTATTACTTTTTTTTGGTTTAAAAATAGATAAAAGTTGTTTATTGTTTTAGTATTTCACAGACTGTCAAATGTGTAATAACAGTGCCATCACTTGTTTACTAAGCTCTAATATCTGTCTTTTACACAATTAGATATTGCTAAATTTATAATTAATAATTTATATTTAAAATTTATATATTTAGTAATTATTAAACACTTTTACTAATTTATATTTTTAAAACTTATGATTAATAATTTATATCATATTTTGATTTGATATATTGATAAGACATTAATATGTATTTCCCAAAGTAAAGAATTAAATACAGAATTTTAATAGAATATTCCAACAAATAAGCAGTTTATTAGCACTTATTATTTAAATTTTCATTTGTTTAATACTGAATGAAATTGAGATTATCTTCAGTATAAAAGTAATTATTAATGTCATCAGCTATAGAATTGAAGGATGGTGATTTGTTTAATTGATTAGTTTATTCTGAAAAATATCATTAAATGGCAAAAAAGAATATATGCAAACCTCAAGAAAGTAATTCTCATTTAAAACATACAAATTTCCAATAGAATCGAAATTATTCTCCCTGTACACCATTAACTGTGAATTTAAATTAAAATATTTTTACATTTATTTCTAGATCTCTTTAGATTAGTAAGAAAAGAATGCATATTTAATAAAAAAAAGTAGGGAAGCAACTAATGACCCTGCTAGGTCCAATTTAAAAAATTTCAATTTGATACACTACAAACTTCAATCTAGGAATTTCGAAGTGATTGCCGTTGGTATAATAGTTAGAGTCTCAATACAAGATCTCTTAAGTTCAAATCCCACTCAGTTTTAATTTTTTTTGGTTTAAAAAATGATTTTTTTTCTTGTTAAATTACTGTAAAATTGTTAATTGATTTGATTAATAAGTGATCAAATTTAGGCAAAATTAATATAAACTATAATATATTTATATATCTTCATGAAGATAATTGTTTGAAATATAATTAAAACCTGCATGATTTACCAGGAATGGGGGAAAGAAGGTATATCCCGAAATATCCCTTATGATTTGGCCCATACCCTTTATTACAATTTTGAGAATATTATGTTTAATTTTAATTTAAATTCTTTAGAAAAGAATTTTGTCATTTTTCACTAAATTTGTTCAAGATCTATTCTAAACCTTACAAAATTAGTAGAAATTCTGTTAAATTGACATTTTTATATTATGCAAGGTGCCTCTGCTTTTTGATTTAAAAACCTGAAATACCATCCTACTCATATAAAAATGACCTATGCCTGCTCAATTTGACATAATCTCTTTTTAGAATTTCATAATGAAGATTCCATGATATACCGGTAATTTTGGTTATCAATTCATTTCACTCTACTCTTTATATTCAACAACTCGTTATAAATAGGAAACACTGTATTTAAAATTGAATTTTAATTTTTGCAATTGAATTTATTTAGTTATATTATAACAATTACAGTTTATTTTTCAAATGATTAAATTGCAAACTTTACCAGAATATTTGACTGAATAGAACTACTGGATAAGTTCAACTTAATTATAATAAAAGTGTCCAGGAGCAAGTTGCAACAGATTTGCAAAGACAATGTCCAATAAAAGACGATTTCTAAGTTTAAAGATGGGTTCAGTTTTGGGTAACAAGTATTGAATAATATGAAAATAAATGAAATTTAAGCTATTTTAATGATTTATAAATCTATGATTAAAAATATTACACATGCCAAATTAATTCACTCATGCTCTATTCCTGGATTAAATGAATTATTTTTTTTTAATAATTATTATTACTCTAACAGGCGGTCTGGAATTAGAGTTTAGTTAAGTAAGTTAAAGAATTAAGAATGCTAATACTTCAATGCTTCAGCAAAATTTATCAAGCTGTTTATCAAAAAATTATAATACTGAATTAAGTAATTTAATTTAAATTATTAATTAAACTTTTTAATCTTATTTATCCAAGGGGATATTTTTTCCTATTTCAAACGGATTAATTTTGAAGTTTAAGATTATGCTTAGTAGAGTACCTGTTAAACCGACAAATAAATACGTTTAAAGTTAGTTTATTATCTGATTTAATAAATGAATTCAAACTTCTGTTCATATTTTAAAATCTTCATTGACTTAGTGTCTAATTGAATGAACTGAAACTAACGATTGTTTTAATATTAATATCCTTATGAATATATACAGTCTGTTTCGCTGAACGATTATACGTTGAATATGCTAAAAGAGATCATCACTTAATCTTTTTGTATTATTAAAGGTAGAAAGTGATAAAAATTTATTATTTAGAAAAGGGTTGACAAAAAAATTATTCAAAAATATCATTTAATAAATCAATACAAAATTGGTTTCGATTTTTGAACAAATATTTTGTCAACCTTTTACTCATTATTTGAAATTTATTTCTCTCTGCCTTTAGTAATATAAAAAGATTAAGAGATAATCGACGTATAATCGTTCAGCGATACACACTGTATATATAGAAATACTCTTAAGGATTAAAAGATTAATTCTTATTTAGATAAACATCGTTTCAGTAGTTAGACATGGAATTAATTACTTGTCTGTACAGTGAGTGTTTAAAGTATGTGTTTGAATGAGATATTGAAAAAATAATATAATTTGTTTCAAAATACAACCGCACTTTTGATCTACAATTTGATTAAAATCTTGTTTTGCATTCAATAACATTTGATATAATAATAGGCTTAAACTTCTAAAACAATCCGTTTTAACTAATTTTCTTTATATTGAAACACCCAATCAATACATTTAAACTGATTTTAAATCCTGTTTTAAACGGATTAATTCCCAGGATTTAACTTATTTGCGATTCAAAAATTACTTAATCCAGTGAAGAATAGAACGAGCTTATTGATCCTAGATGAAATGGCCTTTGGAAGAAATAATCGATTGAAAATTTTAATTGCTTAAATTGTACAGTTTTGCAAATTAAATCCGGAAACAAACTTAGATTTAAAATCTGTTATATCTGGCCATCACTTTGTGTGCCATTAGATTACCCGCGGCTATCGATTCCAATGCTCTTATATAAGCTTTCAAGTCTTCACTTGTATTGCTGTCAACATTAAACTCATCTCTTATAGCAATCATTTCGTACTCAATGTCTTCAATCAATTTAATCACTTTCTCCATCGCTTCCCCAATACTGATTGCCTCTAATCTGTGCATAACTTGAATAGTATTCACCATTTGATCCTCTCTTCCAACGTATTGATGCGTTTCCTTTTCATAGGAATAGATTTCATTAATAAATAGATTAAAACGAGACCAGAGATCAATCAAATGTTTGAATGTCTTATTATTCCACTCCAACTCGGGTACGAATATTTGCTGATCGTATTCGATCGGTGCCAACACAACAGTGGCGCCGACACATTTCAAACGGAACAGAATACAAGTTTAGAGGAAAGAGAAGAGTTAACTTTTAAATTCGTAACTTTTTTTTTGTGAACAACTATTTTGCAAAATTTTTATTTCAAATTATTTTATATTGAAATTAAGCACTCGGTAATTTATTGAACAAGGGATGGTCAAGGAATGGTATGGTGAGATCACCAATTTCTAGACAAGATATCGATTCTCATCTGGTAGATTTGTAATTGATTCCCATACAATGAAGGCTCGCATCCCATAGAATTATAATACAGTGGTGGATCATTCAAAAGGGGACACGATATCCATCCTGTTTTTACTTGTCCATATATTATTAATCAATAATGTTTTATTTTTAAATAATTTTCAATACAGTATCTAAGGATTATTCACTTTTTGGATTAGTTTAATTCAAACTTTTTAAGCTAATGATTCATTAATATTGATGAATATACAGGGGGTGTCAAAACCACTATAAGATCGATAGCAAAATTAAATGGAGTTTTTATTTTTAATCTTAAAATTAAATAATTGATACAATTTTAAACATTATTTATTGGGTAATAATTGATGTAAGTTTGTTTAAAATTATTAGTTTAAAAGTAATGGTTATTAATAGACAAGTCTATCAAAAACACGTTTTACACAATGGAAAACTCTACGTATTCATTTTATATATTTTTTATATAATCTTCACACATGAATATTATGTCTATATTGAATAGAAATTTTGAACTGATTTAATCAATGTTTTACGATTCATTAATGAAAAACTATTGATTGTGTACTTTATTAAAAATATATAAAATGAATACAAATTTTTACTTTAAAATAATTAAAGGCATAAAATCAATAAAGTATTGATAACGATATATACTTTTTATAATTTAAATCAGTGCCCGCGAAATACAACATAAGCAAGTTAATTAGCTTATTGATTATAATCTAAACTGGTTACAACTAATTTCTGCACACATAGTAGACTATCTTTTAGTGCATTAGCTTAATGTTATTGTATTTGACTATCAATGACCGAAAGCTGAATCAGAATATAAAATAATTTTTAAATAAAATTTTGTTATAATGAGTTTCTATCGATTACTCAGTGTTTCTTTTCAAACAAGAAATTAGGTGTTGTTCACAGATTAATCAAATATAGAAACATTAAGCAATAAACTAAAGGTTGCACACTATATGAGAAGAAATAAGTTGTAATGTTTATAATTAACAAATACCTTCAAATACTCATCGAAATCTTCTATTCTATCCAGCTTATTATGGAGCACAGCCTCCGTAGCAAAACCATCGATTGTTATCCTCAACAAATCAAATACTCTAATTCTTTGGATATCATTGAGTGTCTGAAACATTTGCTCCATTTGTGCATAGAATGAGGAGACGTAAGGCTTCCAAAATAGCATTGATATGAATTTGTGTGTGGATAGTTTTTCGAACACTTCATACAATTGTCCAGCTATGAGCTTCATAGAAGCAGGCTCAATATTTTTAGCAATATCACCATCTACATCTTCTAAATGGTCGTCGAGAACGAACCAGGATGCAGAATTGATTACAATTACTTCAAATATGTCCGGGTGTTTAGTGGAATAACAGTGATCCGCATAAGAGCACAAATCTTTTATTCTCTCGAATTTCGTTTCATCCCATAGACTGTATTCGAGCACAGCTTTCGCACATTTATCCTCCAATTCTGGTGTATAGAGTGGATTGAATTTATACGAAAAACTTGTCACTACTTCAGGGAATGTATGCTTTCGAACCAAAACTATTTCCTCGGCTTTGATTTTAGGAAAGAGATTATCGATTAAATCTATGAATATTGCTTTAATACAGTTTATAACGCAATGAATTAACATATATATCATTGAAAAAGTAATTTCAAAATGCTTTTATTGAACACATTATTTGTTAGCTTTGATTTATCTGAAATTATGCATTATTTTCAGAAGAATTAGAAAATAAGCCCATATTTATAATTAGATGTTGTTTGAAATTATCTTCTTTAATTAAATATTTAATATATCGGCGTGTTAAGTATTAAGCGTGTCAAAATGCGAAAATTTTTATAAATATATGAAAATTTTACCCTCGAACAAATACTAAAATTTTGATTGGACACCTAAAAATTTTGCACATATAGTTCAAACCGGTCGCTCTTAAAATTAGAAAAATAAAAAATGAAATTTTTAATCGGCATTCACATAATCTGCATTGTATGGTCCAAAATAATTTTAAGACTTATAGTTGGTAGATAGGTGTGTTGACAAAATTGTAAATACGGTAACGAACTATGTTTTTTTATCATTCAAGAATAATAAATGCTATATTAGCTTTTTGAACTTACAGTTTATTTGAACTATTCAATCTTAATCACTTCTCCGAAACTCATTTTACCCGAATAGCAACTTCCCGATTATCATTTCCGCCATATATACAGCCGTCCAGATTTCAAAGTAGATATGATCTATAACATTTTCTCAGTTGTCCATATAACTATAATCAATAATGTTTTATTTCTCAACAATTTCTTAATAGGGTATTTAAGATTTAATCATTATGATTAGATTAGTGAATGGCTTAATTGAAAACCGCTGCTGGAGCTTAAGTAGCAACAGCACTGTTTTTTTATGAACGACGATTATAAGTTAAAGTATTTGATTCTCTAACCTGTTTTCTATATTTGATACACAGATATTATGAATAACTACACAATTGCTGTACAAATTAAATACAAAGTATTTGAACCGTTTCTTAATGGCTTTCAATTAAGCGATTCACTAGATTATATTCATGAAAAATTTATTAAGATGATGAATCATTAATAATTATGAATATACATTATATATATAATTCTAAGATTTTTTTTCTATTCATGGTGACAGCCTTTACTGCTTTGTCCATACATTGAACAATAATAATGTCTTTAATTAAATAGATATTTAATAAATTGTTTTAATTTTAATTTTATTAAATTTTTAATACATTAATAATGAGTTAGTCCCCAGAAATTGACAATCACTTCATTGTGCTTTTATTCATTGATAAAATAAATTTTCTTATTAAATCTTGATTTTTATCAATTAGAGCCCATTTATGGTAAATGATTTGAAATAATAAATCGGTTTTACGAGTTTTAATTGATTTACACATCCTATTAGAGTACTAAATAGATTTCCGATTTGATTAAGGTCCGAAAATTGGAAGGGGGGGGGGTGTTCAATAATTTTGTCAATACCAAATTTGCTATTTGTCGATAACTTTTCCCTTTACTCAATTTTGCAATAATTTCAAACTTTGAATTTCATTTAAAACCATTTTATAAATTTTACAAATAAATTGAAAAATTATTTTGAAATTTTTATTTGTCTTTATTTTTAATTTGTTCTAGTTTAATAATAACCTTTCTATAGTTATCAATTTATCAGTTTTAAGCAGTGTTAGTGAAATATAGAAATGTTTCAAAATAAATTTAAAATTATTTCTCTATCTAAATATCTAAATAATTTTTAATTTAAAATTGATTAAAATTTGATATTTTATTATTCTTTTTAATTTAATGGTAAGAATTCATTGTTACAGATTATATTAGATAGTAAACTTATGATATTTTGGAGATTGCAAATACATTTTGATTAATAATCAATCATTACTAATAGTGTTTTATACGAACATTACTCTTGTACAATATGAGGATTTACAAGTACAGCCGGCATTACATGGACAGAAAAGCAATATCGTAGGTTTATATAAAATCAATTAAACAATTAATATTGACTATAAAATATTTCCCATTACGGCAGAAATATGTCCTGATTAATACTTTATATCATACATGATAACTTACATATTCCCACTAGTTATATAGTCAAGCTTATTTAGGGGCCAAACTAGGTTTCAGAAAATTATTTAAACTTATTCGCCTGACATGCATTCTATATAAAACCTATTTATGATACTTAAACATAAATGCAAATCTGAACCATACAAATGCAAATACAATTAAACAAGAATTATTGTTTATAAAAATATGACAGAAATGAGATATCATTCATAAGGATATTCAATTAATTTATAATTTAGTTTTATCCATGGAAAACAATATAAAAATGTCGATGGAATCAGTGTCTTAAAAAATTATTAAGAAATTAAACATTAATTGATCAAAATTATATGGACAACTGAGAAAAGTTTGTTGATCGTGTTCACTTTAAAATCTGCACGGCTGTATAAAGATTATATTCCAAATTATTAATAACAACAAATATAGCTTGAAAAACAGATCACGATCATATTTAAATTTTTCCGTCAAATAAATAACTAGATATAATTTTTAACTTTAAACAATTGCAATTATTTTCTAAAAATCAGAATGATCAAATCCTATCTCTCTCATACGCCTCTTTGAAAGTATTGACCTAAAAGTTGTGTTCACTTTAGTTTTTATTAGAGACCAAATAACACTAATTGTTGATAAAGGAAACAGAAATAGTTTCCGAAACTGTACCAAAATGCCACTGTTGGTGGTCAACAAATATCTTGAAAATAAACAATAAGTCCTAAAAACAATAGCATGTTTTCTTCTTGATAGATTAGTTTATCGGATTGAATAGAATTATTTCATTTGATAAAACAATTTTTAAAAAATAGCTCAGAAATGATGAGACATGTAATGATGTAAATAGAGTATATAATAATTTCACATTAGAATAGTTTATTACTTTCTTTTTAAATTCTTTAATCATTAAATGAATTTTCTATTTGTATCTATGTAAAATGCAAAATTGAATTTATTAACATAAATACCTTGTCCAAATTCATTATTTTGACCGCATTTATCCAAACCTTTTGATGAATCCATTTTAAAATCTTTGCACAAACATAAATTCAAATAATAAAATTTAACAATTCTAATATGGTGAATTTTAACTCCGGTATTTATTGACAATTTTGGCCCAAAATTACTCAATAATTAATAATCATTAATGAGATCTAAAAATTCCATTTATAAAATCAATTAAATTTAATTTTGTAATTTTTTTAAATTCTAGTGCTTTCCCTCTAATCAATTAATTGCTATACAATTTGTAAATACATTAAAATTGAAATAAACACATTAATATAGAACAGAAATACCACACCCATTATTAGCACTTTAATTGATTGAAAATTAGCTTTATAGTTATTATTTCAAATTTTAAAAGCTTTGTAAAATTAATGCTATCATGATAATCTAAAGTGTGTTGACTATATTAAATGCAACTACACTCTAGTTATTATCATGCTACTTTTTCATATCAAAATTGACTGTTTTCACTTCTAACCTATTAGTTCAATATTTTGGCAAAGAGTAACCCAATTTTTATTGCATTTTTCAATAATTAATCTAAAATTATTCTTTATTCTATAAAAACGCATTAAAAATAATGAAATATTGTTAAAATTGATTTATTTATAATTTAATATAACCAATAAGAACCAAATAAATAGTGATCAAAATGAGTATTTTTATTGGATTTTAATACAACTGCATTATAATCAGGGATGGGAAATGTAGGGGCCAAGCGGTGATTCCCCCCAGTGATTTAGACCGGATACCAACACTTGTAGCAATTTTGAGAAAACGGTGCAATAAACGACGTTTTTGAAGATTATTCTATGAAATTCTAGAAAAATAACAGAGTTTTGTCAATTTTTTTTAAAATTCTTACGGAATTTATCATAAATTGCCTTAACTCTATCAAATTCTTGCAGAATTAGTAAAGATTCTGTTGAATTAAGTCATTTTTAATAGAATTCAGCAAGAATTTGATGATTAAGCAATACCCGTAAATGGATACCCTGTCCAATATTTAGAAAAATTTCTGACTGCACAGGTTGGAATACCCGTCCTGGATTCGCCAAAATAAAATACACCCTCTTTGAGATTTCTTCCTTTACCCATTCCATCCCGGACTACAATGCATAGAATTATTAAAAATTTGTAACGCATTTGACAAAATATATAGAAAACGGCACCTTTGGTGCGATTTTCTAAATTTTTGCAAGCAGCCCCTGCTAGGAGAGTATACTGTACTGGATTCACCTATGAACATCTCTGATGCGTTATGTTATAAGTTGAAATCTATAATAATACTATGGGATGGGAACAGCGATGGGGAAAGTAGTTCCAGCCTGTGACCCTGCTGTTAAATATATGGGCAAAAAACATTTTAAACTTAGAACCCCACCCCTCCTAAACGGTTGATTTCCGATGAGAAATACTTTCAGAATAAACTTAGTTTGACCTAAGATACCTACCCACCGACTGCTGGCCAGTTCCAGAACGGGTTAAGATCAGCATAATAGCCGAACTAAGTCACTATTAAAACATACAAGTATTGCATAATTTTATATCATTTCACAATCTAGAATGTAAAGTGCATTTCAATCACTCAGTCTTAGCATACGAGTGCTAATAATGGGTGTGGTATTCAGTTTTATTGCAATTTTAATGTGTTTACAAATTGCATATCCATTAATTGATTAGAGAGAAAGTTCTGGGAATATTCAATAATCAATTTAAAATAAATTGACTTTTAATTTAATCGATTTTTTAAATAGAATTTTTAGATCTCATTAATGACTATAATTTAAGATATATACAGTGGGGGATCATTTTAAATTGGACACCATCTACAGCCTGTTAGCATTTGTCCATAAAGGTCATACGAAATATATGAGGTCACAATAATACGTCTGTCCACGTGATTGACACCTATAATATGCCTAAACTAATATTATTTTCAAAACTTTCGAGAGTTGTTTAATCTTTTAATCCTATAAATAGTGTGGAAATATCTAATCCTCAGATCTTGTGTCAAACCACTTGAGAAGGAAATGTGCCAAAACTTTTGGGTTCTTTCTTTTTATTTTTATGTTTTTGTTCCTTAGTTCACAAAGAGTTGTTTACTATTTAAAGTATTTAATTACTTTTATTCAAATTTAAAAGATCATCAATTAATTCACATAATCCGAAGTTTATCGAAATGTCCAAATATTTAATTCAAATTGTATTGGTTTAAAACTATCTATTGCGGACGCTTTTAATAATAAAAAGCGATAGCCAATTTTGTGAAAAGTGTCAAAAATTTTATTAAAAGATTGGAACTATGTTATGGGGAAAATGGAAAACATTGAGTACATAAATTTTAAAAAAATATATTAGTTTTTCATTTAGTCATCAAGAACATGTAAATAAAAGTTTAATCAATTGTCCGAAAATTCTTATCCCAAAACTTAGAGGTAACGAAAACTATTTAATTTTATAGAGCAAAACATCAGTAGTTATCAAACAACTCTCGAAAGTTCTGAAACGATCTTTATCTCTTAGTGCATTGGCTTAATGTCATTAATAACTTATTATATTTGATTATCATTCAACGAAAGCTTAAACTCTAAATCAAATAATTTAATAAAAAAAATTTGTAACAACTTGTTTTTATGAATGAATCAGTTTTACTTCAAACTATTATTTAGTTGTCGTTCAAAAATTTAGTCAAATATTCAAACATTAAGAGGTTTTATACTATGTTAGCAGAAATAAAGTGTTAAATTTAATATTAGTTTAATCACTAATTCCGTGGATTTAACAAATATTAAATATTGTGTTCAAATTTATTGAGAAGTAAAACATTAGTGATATATAATATGTGTGCTTGCTTATGTGCAATTTACAAAATTTGTAGATCGTGTACAGTTTAGAAATCGGACAACAATAGCTACGTTAGTATATTTCGAGGCAAACAAGTGACACTTGAGAATCCTTAGGCGACTGTTATCTCATAGGTTCCCATTCTATAGTATTGTCGTATTCACATACTTCATGTTCTTCGCTACGGAATTAATTAATTAAAATATCATAAACACTTTAGATTAAGATGCATTGCATTAATTTTAGTAAGCTTTTAAAATAATTCTAAAATTATTCCAATTTTTTAAACAAATTCAAATGTATAGATACTTAACAGCTATTGCTTAAATCATGTTATTTTAAAATATGTGGATTTCTAAAACTAAATAAACTGCAAGAAGAAGCAACTCTTCTTAAGTCTAAAACAGATGACTACGTGTTTCAGTATAATAGTCACATACAGTTAAACATTAAATCAATAATTTTGTAAAAATTTTAGTCAAATAAATTAGTTTATTAATAAAGTTTGCAAAAATATAGACTCAATGTTTAACTGTATGTGACTATTATACTGCAACACGTAGTCATCTTATAAGACTTAAGAAATGTTTTTCTCCTCACACAATATTTAGTTGTAAATCTTCACATATAGGTATATGAAAGTATTTTTCAATCATTCAATCTTACTATGGAAATTTATGAAATAGAGATTTAGATTTGCGAATTTTATTCTTTTAATAATTAGAGTTATATGTTTGCTTAAATGTAGAAAGTTTCAAGGTGCTATGCCAACCCATTGGTACATTTTAAGGGGTAATATTATAAAATATTTACTATATTATACTCATATGTAGCCAAGATCTACCGAGTCAGAGGGTGGTTATAAAGATGGGTATTTTTAGAAAATTTCCTCAAAAAGTCAAGGAAATATAATTTTTTCAAATTATAAAAATTAACAGGTGGATTCAGGTAAAACCAAAATTTTTTGCTTGATAGGAAGAAGTTAGGGGGATATTTTGCAAAATCTCAAATTAAGTGGGGTTATTTAGGCTATATCGTCTTAGCTTCTCCAGATTATAAATTTCTAAAACTTAATTAGTTAATTTATTCATGCAATTTATGCATCGTTTGAAATATAATCACAATCTATATCTAGAGATGCCATTAGTATTAAAATCTATACTATCTGAAATTCATGGATATTTTTTAAATAAACAAAACCAACAAATTATGATTTCATGAAATCCAATCTGAACTTTTCTTTCTAACAAAGTACATATCGCATGGTTGAACTAGGTAAGAAAGTCTCAAAATGTAACTAAATATGTTACAATATTACACCTCAAACAAAAGTACCAAAGGTTTCGTATTGCACTTTGATATTTTGCACTCATATGTTAAACCGATCACTCTATCTATTAGAAGAATAAAGCCGCTAATTTTGATCCCCACACAAGAAAGTTCCATTGTTAGCATACAAGATTGTAATGGGTGTGGTGTTTCAGTTTTATTGTTATTTTAATGCAAAAATTAATTGAATTTTTAAATAGATTTTTATAAATCTCATTAACGATTATTAATTATTGATTTATTTTGACAAAAATGTCGTCTATTTATGCAAGAGTTTAGACTCACTTCATTGAAAATTTGTTAATTATGGCAATACTTTAATATAAATATCTATGCTCTTTGTCTTTGTGCGAAGATTTTAAAATGGATTCAATAAAGAGTTTTGAAAAATGCGGTCAAAATAATGAATTTAGAAAAGGTATTTGTTTTAATAAATTCTATCAAATATGTGCGAATCGATAATTGAAATAAGATTTTAAAAAATTCAAAAACGAGAAATTTATATTTTTATTAAAAGTATTGTACTAGAGTGGATTGTATAAAGTCCTATTACTTACTGGAAAGAAACTTCATTTATCAATAAATTTGTCAATTTTTTAAAAGTATTTACTGATATCAATGAAGAAAGCTTAAAACATTAGAGATGAATAAGGAATTGAAAGTTTAATAGGTTTAGAAATGAATAAATATCATTATTTCATATATTTATTAAAAGTTGAAATACTAATTTCTAAACATCATCAATGCAAATTCATATTTTATTTATTTACACTTTTATTCTTTGACTCAATGTTATTTAAACATTACTTGAAATTAATTAATTTCAAAATCATTTTTATCCTTAAAAATGCAAGATTTTTTGGAGGAGGTGAAAATTGGCAATTTATATTTTTCTAATCGATAGAGTGACCGGTGATTACTCTATGCGTAAAATTTCAGTGTGTCTAATCAACCCCCTGGTATTTATTGGAGGATCAAATTTTGATCAATTTATTAAATTATGTTATTTTAACCCGCGTTTACTTCGTTGGATTGGTAATTTCAAAGTGCGTCTAATTATACATATTGTATTTTATTCTAATTCTTTCAGAAAACATTAATAATTTCAGCTTCCTCAAAACCAAATAATAAGGTATTCAATAAATGCTGCTTGAAATTACCTTTCCAACGAAATATATATCACGCAGAAAAATCAGTAAAATCGTGTTAAAATGACATAATTTTATAAACTAATCAAAATTTGACCCTCCAAAAAATACCAGGGGACCCTGAATTTTACATATAGAGTAATCACCGGTCACTCTATCGATTAGAAAAATAAAAATTGCAACTTTTTACCCACACCAAAAAAACTTGCATTTTCATTTGAACATATTTTTCCACATTTTTACTAATGAAATATTAGAGTCAATAATGAGTAGTTTGAATTAGTAAAACCAATAAAATGCTCCAAATCAATGATTTAAATTTATGGCTAATATTAGCCACTATTTACGCGCCATCTTGCATCTTAAAAATACAAGCTACACAGCTTGCTCACAATAATTTTTTGTACGTATATTCAGTTACAAAAAATAAATGAATTGAGATGACTATCATTTAAGATTTACATTAATAACTTTTAACCCTACACAAATGTTAAAATAGTGTAAACTATTTTATCTGTACTCTTAATATTGATCTTTAGTAAGAATTTTAGATTAAAAAAAGTTATATTTAGTAATAGTTTTTATAATCAGTAAACTTCTATCAAGTTATATAGAAGGTATGAAATTTGGTTCCATTAGTAACTTTCGTGTATTTTAGGGGCAAACAGATGCAAATTTAAACCATTGCTCCAAATCAACAAAATATACTTTATTATAATTTTTATATAAAAACGTAATTATTGTGATTGCAATCAGAGACCTGATCTAACATCAATAGTAGGGGTACTCAATCGGGGTATAGCCAAAATACTCTCCGGTCTCCGGAAAATCACCAAAATACCCATCTGTGAAGAGGAAAAACGAGGTCAACCTTATCATTTTGGCAAATTATTTAGGCATAATATGCGCCGAAGGAATATTATGTGAAATTCCGTGTTTTCAGAAAAATAAAATTTTTTCAAATTCTTGCTAATTGTGGACAAATTCTATTAAATTGTTAAAGATTTCATGATAATTTGTCTGAATTCTGTCAAATGCTTGCAGAATTAATCGAATTCTGTTAAATTACGTCATTTTTACTTAGATCTGTAAGAATTTAACGATTGCAAAATATCCTCCTATACCCCTTGTGACTTTGAGGCTCTAATCAGTACCGTATACCCCCTGACTTTATAATCTTTGGCTATCCCTAATTTAAGGTCTGACATGTGTTGTAAGTATTTGGGTTTTACGAGTTATCTTTAGACTTAGCATTTAGATTAAAATATATAATTATTTCATTGATTTATTTCATTGATTAAATTTTCCAATAACTCATTATTTTATAATTCAATTCATTGTTGTTTAGTGAGAGAACTTTCTATAGATAAACTGGAGACAAATTTAAACTGAATGTATATTAGATTACAAGGAAGAGTGGATAATCTGCTAACGCGATATAGAAATTCTTGTTATGGTATTATATTCAGTACATCATGAGTAGAATATAAGATTTTCTAGCTGCTAGTGGTGCGTTTTCAGGGTTTGGCAGGGGTTAATGCGAAATGTTTATTTTAGTTTTATTTGAATTTGACTCTGATCATAAATTTTTAAGTAGCATCTAAATATATGGATTGACTTAGTTCAATGAGATGAATATTTTGGAATTAATTTTAATTTTTGGAATTTTCCCTGAATTTCATCTAGCAATTTTGTTATATCACATCGAGTATGGTATCAAAATGACCATCTCAATGAGTTGTTTTCAAATATGTATAACTTACTAGGATCAACATCATGTGTCTTGAGTATCTTAACTAAATAAAAGCATAGAAAAACTCATTTAACCCATCCTTAAGCCCTGACAACCCATCACTAGCATCTAATATTCTAAAAAAGAATGTGCTACTTGGTGCGTAACATTTTGGCATGTGCAAAATTTCAATATCGCGTTAGCAGATTATCCACTTATCCTTGCCTCACTCATTCACTATAACTTGATGTTTGCATTATTTAATTCACTTTTTAAAATGTCCTCAATATATCAGAATAAATATTATAAATGATCATGCTCACTACTAGATGAATAACAATGAGTTTTAAACTCAATTCTTTATTGTTTTAGTGAATTTTGCCCTCATTTGAACCACAATAGTAATTGACTTTAATATTTTGATAACTTGTAAGAATTTCTGCTGATTTCATATAAAGTGGAGACATATTTAAACTGAATGGATAGAGCTCTTAGTGATTTGCTTTATTCTATGTTCAATTGAGGGCAAAATTCACTAAAACAATAAAGAATTGAACTTAAACTCATTATTATTCATCTAGTAGTGAGCATGATCATTTATAATATTTATTCTGATATATTGAGGACATTTTAAAAAGTGAATCAAATAATGCAAACATCAAGGTATATATTCTCTGTTCAATATCACCTGCTTGTGTTTGATCCAACAGATCTTTGCCTGTGTAGTCGTTATAGGCCTGTATGAATGCATTCATGGGTCCACCATGCTTCGTTACATAATCCTTGATTCTTGTCATCCCCTTTTGGAATCCTTCGTTCATGAGCTCATCCGCGAGCTCTACCGGCACTCTAATCGACTGTTTTAATGAGATATTAATTTATTTAAAATCTTATCTTTTAAATAAAGGAATTGTAACAAAATCTATAAGAAATTACAAAGAAAATGACAAGGCTTATTCCAAACTATATATTATTAGACATCCCTGGTGAACATAATACCTAATGAAACATTTTAGATGAGTTGTGTTACATAATTAACAGAAAAGTGTTTTATAGAGTAAAGAGAAATCTCTGCTTGAATTTTAACTGAACTCAATAACTTATTTATATAATTCTCCAATAAAAACGAATTGAATTTATGATATTTAAGCTTAAAAAACAGAAGTTTGAAAAGTATTTGCGGCTGTTTTCATCTAATGATCATTAGGTGTCGCTACACTTCATATATAAGACTCTCAAAACCAAACCATACATTTTGTATGCATATACTGCACACTAAGTGTATGGTTTGGTTTTCTAGACACTCATATAAGTTCTTAATTTTGCATCAAAAACAGTAGCGAACCTAATGAGCAGTGGCGCTCTATAAGTGTGTCATTAACACCTGACGACATGCATTAATGCACAGGGTACAAAATTTTGTATTAAA
>JAQFXN010000395.1:0-22940 GCA_034693365.1 Liacarus xylariae | reverse complement strand
CCGGTGCTTTGAAAATGCAGTGATAATAGCCGAATGTGATAATAAGCGGGGTGACTATAAGCGGGTCAGAATGTATTACTATTAAAAGGATATTTTTAGAGATGGAATAATAGATATTCTCATAAATAAATCAATAATTTTTTCTAATGTGTCTAAATTTAACTGAAATGTTCTGCGAATTCGCACGAAAAAATGGTTTCAAACATTTGTTATACAGAATTGGAAAGAAGAGAAAGAAAAATAGGAAAAAGAAATAAAAATCGAAAAATAACAACAAAATAAAATAGTTATTCAGTACTCAAAACCAATTAATTATAAAGAGTTTCATATAATATATAATTATTTATTAATAAATTAATAAGACTTTTCTCCCGAATATTCTCTTTTCTGTTATTGGATTCAAATAATAATTAAACAATTTTTTTTGTTGAATATAAATAAATCCATTAAGAGTTTTGAGACAATCATTTGGGAAAACATATTCCGATTCTATTTATTTGAATCCCTAAACAAATACAGACATAAAACTAATTAAGATTATTGCAAATATTGATTGTGAAGTACTTTTAACTTATATTTAATCGAATAAAAAAACTTTTCAAACCTATCCATAGACTCCGTATAGAATTGAAAACAAAAATATTCTATTCTTTATTTGAATTTCTTAATAATATTTTTGAGAAAAAGCAGAAAAGAAACAAATTATATTACGTTATCACAACTGTTCTGTTCAAACAGAGAGGGAGAGGGAGAGGGAGAGAGATTTCTTTCTCCCCTATTCTGCAATTCTATTGGATTTCTATTTACAGTTTAAACATTACATAACATAATGTGAACTAAATATAAAATAAAATTCAATTCACTAGAAAATGAGTAAATTTTAATATTGATTTCAATTTCAATCGATTACAGAGTAGAAGAAGAGAAACAGTCAGACAGTGAACAAATAAAGAGAGATAAGACCTGAAAAGTTTATAACAAATATCGCCAATGTGATACATACTGTATATTCATATGCTGTTATTATCTAGAAAATATATTATTTATTAATTGAAGTTTGAGGGGAAGGGGAGAGAGAGAGAGAGAGAGAGAGAGAGAGAGAGAGAGAGAGAGAGAGAGAGAGAGTTTCTAATTGATATCGAGAATTAAGATTTAATATGAATATTACTGTCCATAAAATTAATGAAAGTTTAAAGTGTTTTAGATCAAAATCTTTATAGATTTGATTTAATGGAAATTTACCTTTTTTTATTAGTTTCCTTTTTTTGCGAATAGAATTAAATTAAATAAACTTATTTATTTTGGCAAAGATATGTGGGTTAAATATGAAGGAGAGATAGCAAAATAATTATAGAAAAAAGATTATGAAAAGCACAAAACAAAAATCAAACGAAAAATTAGTCGATTATAATTTGCTAAAAGCAACGAATTTATAGGGTATTCGTAACTGTTTTGCTAATTTTATTTATTGAAACTGAAAAAAAGAGAAAGACTTCAATCCATTTCTTATATTTATAATTGTTATAAAAATTGTATTAAAAATATCTGAATGTTTGCAAATCTAATGCTAAATCTAATTAACATAATTCGTGAGCAAAACATAATTTTAAAACTTTTTTCTCTGCTTATAATTAATTATAGAAATAAAATTAAAATCTAAATGACATTAGCGTAGAGTAAAAGTGAAGCTTAACTGAAAATAGATTTTTGTGTTTAATTAAATTAAATTTTTCATTTCTGTTTTATTTTCATTATTTTAGTTACTAATTAATTAATTAATTAATTTTGAAAGTATTTAGAATTTCAAAATTTATTTTTAAATACAATTTTTAAATTTCTAAATAAAATTTTTGAAAACTTTAATTATTAGATAAAACTAATTAATCCAGAATCCGAAACTTTTTAAACCAGAAAAAATCCTTTGAGTAAATGTGATATCTGTTCAAAAATCAATATTTGCTTTTATTTTAGTTTTTAGAAATAATTAAATAAATTTGTTTCAAAATATTTATAAAGTTATTGAAAATTTTACCTCTTTATACTATAATTAAAATTGTTAAAAATTTTCAATGAAATACATCTAAATTTTAATTATAATAATATTTAATTATTAAAATATATTATAAGAATTTCAAAAGTTGCATGCTAGAAACTGATGAGTCATGTGAAAATAAAATATAATGCAATAATCTGTTTCTTAAGAACATATTAATAACAATTTATATTTAATTACTGTTATTGCCTGTCATTGCAATTACATAATGCAAAAGCATTTGGAAATTTAGTTTCTTTTCTTATAAAATGTGTAATGTTTTAGTAGAAAGTAATTTGTTAAACATCTTAGTAGATATAAATAGCAATAGAGAATAAAATATTTCCCAATCATGAGTAATAATTATAAATAAAGCAATAATTTTAGATTTTCAACACTCAAACCAATCTTGGTTTTATCCTTATATTACAATTTTTAAAATTACTTACAAAAGACAATTTTGCAAAAATAAATTCAATCAATAGAATTCCTTCCCTTTTCTACAAGACTTTTGTCAAAATTATTCATTTCTTTAGCCTCAGAGTAGTCCCTAAATATGGCAAGAATTCAGTCTTGTCCTATTGGTGTCTTGTCCTGTCCTGCCTTGTCCTGTCAAATAAACGAAATATTATTTCATAAAATTTATTAACAATTGAAATTTCATTTTTAATGATATATTAATGCAAATCAAAGTTAGATCTAATAAATACCAAATGATTAACAAATGGCATACTCTATCGAATTTTCAGATTTACACAATGTTTGTTTATTAATATCACAATACCAAGACAGGACAGGACAAAACAGGAGGATTTCTTGTCTTGTCCTTTCTTGTCTTGGTAATTGTGTGTAAAAGTATGTCGTCTTGTCCTATCCTGTTCCTGTACAAGACCAAGACTGGTCACAATAGGAAACGAGACGAACTTCAGGTTCTCTATCTCAGAGTTTTCACATTATTATAAAAATTGTCAACTTTAAGCAATTTCTAGTATGGAATTGTGCTTCAAAAAAGAGGTTTGTGTCTAATAAATCATTTATTACATGATTTATATTATAAAATAATTTGAAATTCAAGTCTTTAGAAAAATTGATTTCAGAAATAAAACAAAAAAAAGACTTCAAAATATATTCAATATTCAGACTTAAATATTAAGAATAATTATTTATCCATTTATGGAAATACACTCACAATATGAGTGCCATATCTACAGCTTTGGCGTCAATTTATAAGCTGTAAATGAATTATTGCCAATAAAAGAAATAAGAAAATAAATATTCTTTAAGACGTTTAATCATAATTTTTTATTTATATTTTATGCTCGAAATGAGAAAAAAAAACTAATTCCGATAGAAATTTATTCTTTAACTAAAACCCTGACTGAGAAGAGAGAAGAATATCTGATTAATTGGTACTCAATAGAGACGAACACTGAATCCACTGAATCAGACAAACAAAACCAAAAATATAGAGAAAAGAAAAACTAAGAATAAAAATAATCAACTTTTAGAGTTTGAAGACAACTAAAGAATCAATTCTAATAAGCAAAATAAAAAAAATATAAGCTTGAAACAATAAAAAAAAGAATAAAACTAATCAATCAATTTAGAAATCAGTTCTCAATTAACAGAATATCTCTTTTCTGAAGTGAGTTTTGTTCAGAAATCAATTTTAATTTAATTTAATTTTTTCCGATTCATTCATTTTATTTTAAAAACAGATTTTCCTTACAGTTTGGGTACAATTCAGACATTAAGACTGTTATTCATTGAAAAGAATAGTTAAAAAAACAAATAATATGTAAAATATCTTATGTTTAGGTGTTTTTTGTTTGCAATTTCATGAATATATTTAAATATAATTAACTGTTTTTTTAATACTTCTTTTTTTTCTTTAAACAACTTATCAATAATTTACTGAAGAAAAACTCAAACAACAAATATATTATAAGAATTATAACTTCTTTTTTATGTTGGCTTTTTGTTTCTGTAGAATATGTTCTGTAATTTATTTGTCACTTAAAAGAGTTTTATAATTTGATTTTTGTGTTTCTATTCTTTTCTTTTAAATTAACTGAGATTTATGTCATTTTACTTATAAAATAAGAATGAATTTGATTTGTCATTGAATAACAAAATAGTTTTTATTTCTTTATTAATGCGAATATTCTATAAAATTCTTATTTTTTTATTATTTAAATTATTATAATTTTTGATATAAAACAAATAAATAAGTTTTTTCCTTTTGCTTAAAGAAATAATGTCAGAAAAGAAGAAAAAAGGTTCTTTTTTTACATTTATTTATTATATTTTCAAAAATCTGATGTTGAAATGAAATATTGATTTACATAAGCATAAGAAGAAAAGATAATTTTAGATTAACTTTTCATAAAAATTTCATGAAAAAAAACATACATTAGGTTCAGTCAATTTAAATATAAAATAAAAAGAGAAAATTTGAAAGAAATAAAAATTCTTTTCAATTATTATAAAAGCAAAATATGAATAATAATAGTGAATATGCTTTACATTAGAGAAATAAATGGAATTCAATTTTGAAATTTATTTCGCGATTGCAATATAAAAACTTATATTCTCTTCTCTACTCTCAGTCGAGTTAAACCTAAATTTCCAGAGATTGCCAAAGGGTGGAGGGGTATAGCGAAAAATCTTTCTTGACTTATAAAATCTACTTGAGATGAAATTATTTTTGTATTCCTCACAAATCTTCAAATCTTGTGAAAATTTTTCTTTAAATAAGAAAATTCTGAGCAATTTATATCAATTTAAGTTTCATTCTCCAGTTATTCGTTTACACAAGTAACATTTTGAAGTTTTGAGATAGATCAAGTTGTATTAAATTATAAATTATGTAAATGAATTTAGAAAGATAAAATTATTTTTGAATTCTTTAAAACTAACACGATTAAAATGAGCATCTATTTTATTTTTATCATTTCATAATTTTGCTCCTCTTGCTATAGCCCCTCTAGGATTTTTGAAAGTAATGTTTTCCAATACCTATCCCAATACCCCATGACTTCGTCGTGTCTGACAATCTCTGAAACATTTCATATATGAGTAATAATAAAACATGTATTTTAAGTATTCATTTATATGAAATCAAATTGAAAAAATATAAAAAATTGCATCAAATATTCAGAAATCTAAAAAAAGAATATAAAATTTAAATCCAAGAATATTCTTGAATTTTGATACATAACAATACTTATCTTTGTAATACATTTGCTATGAAAAAAAACTGGAAAATTTTCTATTTTTATGTTATGAAACAAAAAATAAAATATTGTTTAAATATTTTCTATTTATGACATCAAATATTTAAATATTAAAATCATTTAAATAAAAGAGAATATTGTATTGAAATTTATGAATTACGGACTCATTTTAAGGGCTCTATTCTTATATATTCAAAACATTAAACACAAGAAAATTATTTTATTTAAATTTCTCGTCTTTTCTATCATTTTATTCAAGAATCAGATGAGAGAGAAGTACTTTAACAGTACTCGAAAAAATAATAATATTTTATTCTAACATAATATGAAATGTCTTATAGTATTGTAATATATAAGAGATATTCAATTTGAATGATAACTTCATTTAAATATAAGACTAAACCCTTGGAAAATAGATATTCCATTTCATTATTGAGCGTTTGTATGGGATTTGAATATAAAATATAATTTCACATAAAATTTATTCATTGAATATTTAAATATCAGCTTTTCGTTCTTTATTTTCTATTCTGGAAAATCTAAAGATTAATCAAAAAAATATTCTAATTTTTTAATTATCGTTAATATAATGTATAAAAATTTATTATTAATTAGAATTAATCTAAATATTTGATTAAAATTCTCTTATATAATAATTATAATGAAACTTTCAAGATTATAGAGATGGTTTATGTGCATAACATTTGAACAGTTCAACTTTATATAAAAATATGTAAGTTTATTGATAATAATATTGACTGGTTTTTTAAGTTTTTGCTTCTAAATTCAATTTTGTATAATTACTGAGGAATTATTTATCAAATAATTATTAAATGATTTTTATTTGCAGAAGAAATTATTTTATTGAAATAGTTTTACTGATGTTCAATAATGTAAAGTTTAAATCCAGGGGTAGCCAGAGGGAAGGTAAAGCCAAAATACCCCCTGAGTTTGAGATTTTGCAAAAGACCCCCATGACAAGCGCCGTAGGCAAAATTTTTTGGTTTCTTACCTTACTTCTCCCTGAGCATTTTTCATATTTTGAAAAATTTATACCTCCCCTGACTCGGCCAACCTTGGCTACCCTTGTTTAAATCTTTAAATAAGTTTATTATTTTTGCTATCATTTGTTTATAATTACTAATTAGTTATAAATTATTAATCATTTACTAAAAAATTAATCCATAAAAATCGTAATAAAAATAAATACAGTGAGATTCAAATGAAAGTCCCAGGGGTAAGAATGTCTTTTCATAAAAATAATAGTATTTTCTATGGGATTTAGGAAAAGACATTCTTACCCCTGGGCACTTCATTTAAATCTGGCAGTAAATCTCAAAATGAAATTAATAATAAGCTTTTGAATTATTAAATAAAGTTAAAATTGTATATGGTTTTTGAATTATCATATAAGACTAGTTCGCATAGAGTTCTACACCAATTATTAATAGTAACTGGTGTAGAACTATGCTTGATCTAGTCTACTTGATAATTCTAAAATCCATATGTGCTATACATGGAAAGCATCTTATAAATCTTAATCGTATTCATTATATATTTTTAATTTGTTTCTTAAAGACTAATTTCAATATATTTATATAATATTCACAAATATTCGCAAATATTCGCAAATTTTTATTTAATTAATAAATTATTTAATTAATTTAATCACAAACTGGACAGAGAGGTTTAAACAGAATTTTGTATCTAAGAATAAATTTTTTCCGAAGTTATTACTGTTAGTATTTATGTTTCCGAGAATTCTGTAGCAAAACTATAACTCTTTTTGATTAATAATAATATTAAATTGTTTTGACAAATATTTTTACTACTCTTCTCCTAATATAATAACTACTTAACTATTATTTTGTGAAATTCTTGTTCCCAAAGAACATATGTTTTGGATAATTAAAAAGAATGTTAGCAGAAATATATTATTCGCTTGGTTTGAGGTTATTTTAATTAAAAATATTCAATCAATTTTCAAAAACTACTTTAACAAAGTCTATAATAAAGAATATAAATATTTATATTTAAAAAATATGTTTCTTTAGGATAATAGTCTTATTTAGTTTGCAAAATATATATTTTAATGATTGAAATCTATAATAAAAATTATATATAAAGATATATTATATTTTAGAAAATAGTTAACTTCTAATGCTATACTCTGTAGAGCACATGTATGTATTGTTTTCCTTTTGATGTATTTCGATGAAAATTAAGCTCAGATACTTATCAAATTCCTTAGAACTCTCCTTATGATTGATAAGTTATAATCACAAAAATAAAATTAAATTTATTCCAAAAAAATATAAATTAACTTAAATATAAATATAAAATAATAATTCAGTTTAATATTTAAAGTACTTAATATTAAATTCAATATTAAATCTCTATTTTTTAGAGATAATTAATAGATAGGAATAGTTTTATTCACAGATCAATCATTTGATGATTAGATGAGAAGATTGTGATTTAGGAATAAAAATATATATTTTTGAATAAAATTCTCTATGAAATAGATTTAAGCTCAGGATTTTTAATTTTCTGGGATGCACAAGTATGTTTTATTTATACTAGTTTTTATATATAAGCTTATATTAAGCAGATTATCTAGCAATGTTGATTTTTTCACTGAAATTAGTAAATTTAATCAAAATCTATCTAATAAGGAAGCTTGCTATAAATTGTATCCTACTATTTTTACATGAATAATTTATCTCCTTCTAAATCATATGAAAATTTTGAACTTGGACATCCCAGATAATTTCCAATCCATTTTATTTCTTTAACATAGATAGTGTTCGCATAAATTGTTATTTTCCAGAATTCAATTAAAACAGAGGAAAAAAGTAAAGTTCGTTAGCATTGAATTTAGGGAAACCAAATGCAAACACAACAACAATAATAATAACAACAAAATATTGAAATTCAAAACACAAATAGTTTCTCGTTTTGTGTTTCATTAGAAATGCAAACAAAACCGAGAAAAAGAAATTAATTTAGTTTTAACTAATTTTGTTTCTTCAGATGAAAAATATTATTTTTAAAGAAAATTGTTTTAAAGCAAAATAATAATAATTAGAAGTTATTATAAGAACAAAAATGCTCATTATAAAAACGTTAAAAACAGAATGTTTAAAAATACATAAAACAGGGGATAATCAAGTGCTAGAAATGCTAGACTTTCTTTAAATAAACAAACCTATAAATACTTAATTTATTGAAATTTAGGTAGTTTTCAATTTATCATGGATATTTCTGATGGACATTTCACCATAATTCAATAAAACTATCCCACTCCTTAAACTCTTCCTGGTTCTATTTGAGCTTGGTTATACATGTCATGGTATTCTATAAAAATGGTTTTCTCATTTACATCTGTCGTATTAATCAAAATCTTTTTTATACTGTTTTTAAATTTTGGAAATCAAATGAAATTTTTTTACTTTGAATTTTTGTTTATAAACTTAAAATATTTACAGAAAGACATGTGTTTTTTGGTAGATATGCTAAATAAGTTCCCCTTTCATACTTTTTATAGTCTATGAAAGCATGTGTTCTTTAATTAATTAAATTTCTGTTCACTGTATTTGAGTACGAAAGACATGATAAATGATAGATAAAAAATTGTGCACTTTTTTCTATAATTGATTTAAATTAACTTTATTTATGAGACACTCTTTGAGTTTAGATAACCAAATGAACACATAATGAATGCTTGAATAGTATTTGATATAATTTTTTTGCACTGCAATGGAGATGAGGAGAGAGAGAGAGAGAGAGAGAGAGAGAGAGAGAGAGAGAGAGAGAGAGAGAGAGAGAATATTAATATTAATTTTTTGTCTTATCTCTTGAATAATATTCTTCATATGAATTCATTTTGACATCAATTCTAATGAACTTTAAATTATTTGATTTATTGTTGTAAAGCTATTTTCGGATATAATTTGTCACAAAAACTAAGAGAAAAAATTAATCACAAAAAATTATGTTTCATATTATGTTAAATATAATATTATATAAGTGTTATATTTTTTGCGATTAATTTCTTGGCAAAAATTATTCTTTTAGAAAAAAACGTTTTTAATTGAGATAAAAATTTAATTAATTAATACAACATTTTTTTTAATTTTAAAGAACAGCAGTTTTTTTTGCTATCATTTTATTTTCTTACTTTACCCTTATTTTTAATATTAATCTTAATTAAAATATCAAATAAAATTTGCTTCGCTTTTAAATTTATTCATTTATTTTAATAAATTTTTTAATTCCAGCATAAAATCTCTAAATATTTTAGTTATTTTATAAGTTTCTTATTAAATAATAAGAGCTTAATATATGAAATATTTAAGGAGAGTTACCAAAACCCCCGTTGTTTTGGCCAGGTACCCCTATAAGCTCTACCCAAGGTACACCAGGTACAAGAAACGATGCCGTTTTCAAAATATTTTGTCAAATTCTTTACAAATTAATAATTTTAATTCTTTCAACGAGTTTTGTACTAAAAAAACCACAAATAAGCTAATTTTGAGCGTTAAAAACTTATTAATTACATATTGCAGTCACAGCGAAACTTTTTGAATCCTCCTCCTAGACCTCTCCTAGTCAAAAACTGGCAAAATTCGTCATTTTGCCCTCCACTAGACCATCTCCTAGGCTCTCGCTGAAAAATACCCTTCCCAAGCGTTTTGGACCTTCCACATCTTGGTTAAAATATCGCTTATTTCTTCTTAAATGTCATAATCTCATCGATAGATAAATTGAAAATACTCTTCACATAAATAATTAATTTTTATAAGAATAAAGTGTCAAATGAATTGCTATTTTTAAAACAAAATCATTAATATTTTTCTGTACTAATAGCAGCACAAGAGTTGTGAAACACTTTATAATAAAAAAAATATTAATCAATAAAATAAAAATATTATATATTTTTTATTAAATATATCAAAACCGACGACAAATGAATTTAAGAAGAAAAATAATTATTTTATGGCATAAATAAATGTATATATTTTTGTTAAAAGTGAGAAAAAAATAAATGAAATCAAATATTAATAATTTTTTATAGCATTTATATATAACAAACAATTTTATTTGTAGTTTTCAATAGAATGAGAATAAAAGGTTTTTCATCAAATATTGCAAAAACATCTTTTATCCGAGTCCGTTGGCCAATAGGTTAACACGTTTGCCAGTGGAGACTGGGTTGTGTGTTCGCATCCCGACCTACTCTGTCTTCATTTCATGTCATTCATTAATTTAATAACATCAGCTTTAGTTGAGTGTATTGCCAGGGTAAATAATAAAGATTTCATTTCATTTCAAATAAACCTAAGGATTGAAAAAATAAGTTTTATATAAATAATTCTTTTTAAAACCGTATTTTAAAAATAATAAGAAAATCAAATTTATTTAAATCTTATTATTTCATAATTTCTTTAACTATTAAGTATAAGCAAAATCAAATCAAAATTACTTTTTTGGCTTGAAAAATGAAGACAATTTGCCACTGATCATAGCTGCCAATGGCAGAAGGACTGAAGTGTTTTGTGGATGCATAGGGTCAAAAACTCAATTTATGAACCTTTGATTAATATATATTTCTGTGAACACATACAAAGATGAGTTCAACAATATCTGACAGAGAGTAGGCTAGTTTCATCAGGATCAGGTCGGAGCTGACCTGTTACCACTGAAGAATGGTTAACATAAAATTCTGCCTTGTAAGAAATTTACAAAATATATATAATGTGCCATTTGATAAGATGGACCAGCTCAAAAAGTGGTTTTCATATTTGGATATTTTAGTCCTCCATTTAACCCCTTATACCTCCCATTTGCACATATCTTAATCAGTCAGTCTTCATTATCAGTAGATATAATGGAATTAAATAGGCTAAAAATCTCTAAAATTCATATTAAATTTGTCCACACTCAATTGTAAAATCTATTTCTGTAACAATTTGAATCATTTTCATAAAAATGCTTACAATGAGTGCTAATATACTACATATTAAGGATGAAAATAAGATATGAAATGGAAATTCCCGAACAAATTCAACTGAACCAAAAGCCATCGATCACAACGAGCCATATAATTAACCTCCGGTCACAACCTCCTTCTCTATTTTTAAAACAATAGTCATATAAAAACAAGTTTTAATTTATTTCTGAGAAATTATATAATAATATTCTCATTAATAGTCACTGTTGTCCTGTTTACTTGCATTTTTCAAGTGACGCAAAATTTTTATGCACAGGGTACAATATTTTGTATTATAATCGTACGATTGTTTTACGGCTCATGAGATATCACATAAACAGACGATTTTAGTGCTGAAAATATCGTCTGTTTTGGAAAATAATTGCTTTCAATCCTATATTAAAAGCAAGTTTTTTTCAATGATTTTAATTAAATAATATGTCTTTAATTATATTAACTAATATAAAAAACTCCCTATAAAAACAAATTATATAAATAGTAAAAAACTATGAAAAGAGTTATATTGACAAACACTGCTTGTACTGAAAATAAGCTTCAGCTTACGTCTTGCGGTGTCATAAATAAAATTCAATTCAATTCAATTCAATTAAATCATAAGAAAACAATATCTAATTTCTAATAATAAAAAAATGAAATTTTTCTGTTAATAGAAATTACGTTTAAATTTCTTTCATTTTCACAATCTATAGATTTGATATTTTATATCACTATTGTTTTAGACATTATAATTGTGCGTTCCACAAAATCGTGCGCATATGTGCAATAATACATTTTCAATAAATGCAAGGTAACCGGACAGGCTTGTTAATAGTCTTCAATGTATTTATTATTTTTAGGAAAAATTAAATAAAGTAATGAAAAAATATAATTATAAATAAGTACAGAAAAATGATTGGATCAAGGGGATAAGGTTTGGGAAAGTGCATGTCATTCATTTTAATTGCCAATTATACTTGATCAAATATTGATTCAGTTAATTCATTCACTCCATATATAGATGTCTTTTGCCTAATATTTTTCAGTTTGTCTTTTACTTAATTTTATTGCAACTCCACTGACAATAATCATAATATAAATCCAAACAAATTGTCAAAAGCTTTTAATCTTTATAAACAAGAATTTATTGCTTACGAAAATAGAAGTTATTATTAATTGAATTTTATCAATAAATCATTTATGAAGTCCTTTTTCCCTGTGCTGTTGAAGCATAGATTTATAAATACATGTATAACTCTTATATATCTCATGTCTAACCCCTTAGCAACAAGAATACAGTACATGAATATTATTCTACACTAGTATTAGAGGAGAATTGGGTGTTAGCTCTAAAATAAGCACTCGAGCACTGATATACTGTACGCATAAGTGTAGGTGAATTGTGAGGAATACAAGGCATGGATACCAACATTAGTTAAAGTGTCTGAAGAATTATAATTTAAAATTTTTTAAAAAAGAAAAAATGAAAACGAAAGCAAATCATAGTTTTGTTCAAACGTTTGTTTAGAGCAGAGAAAAGAAAAAAAAGAGAAGAAAAATAATATTCTTTTTCTTTATTTATCTGTCTTATAGTGTATACAAAAATTACTAAATGGATGACACAATCCTTGTGTACATATATGTGTAAAACTCCCACACATTCGCTAGATATCAAACAGTGAAGAAGGGAGAGAAGGAAAAGCACTTAGCATTACATTTACGAAATCATTTTTATACTCAAAAATCAATATCAAAATTTGAATTTGAATTCAAGAAAATAAAAAACTTTTAAACTTCACTCTAAAATAGTTTTCTCTCAATTCTCTCACTCTATATCATTCTCACACATATACTCTTTCCTCGCCCTCTCATACGAATCAAAGTTTGCATAAAAATTCTTTTTTACATTAAGTAAAATAAAAAATATAACTCAATATTACTTACTCTTATCTCTATTTTATATTTATCTAACACTTAAAAGTCATGTTAGTCTCGAGTAGAAAGAGAGGAGAGATAGGCCCGGCTTATGCAAAGGTAGGCACAGATATATATACATTTACTTTACGAGAATTCCATATAAAAAACTAAAATAAATTGCTATAAAAGTTAAAATTTGTTTCAAATGCTCAGTATTTTTAGAAAAAAGTTTGACTTCATATCATAAAATAAATTGAATTATTCATCAAAAAAATGTCATAAAATTTTTTCCAATGAATTTTTAATAATTTTATCGATTTGAAAATGAATGAAAAACAGGTATAACTTACTGTATATAAGTTATATATCAATTAATTGCAAATTAGGGGGAAAACCCTACAAAAAAATCAATATTAAGTCAAACATTTACTTCGAAAAAAGCTATGATTAATAAGAAAAGGGAACAGAAATTATATTAAATCCAAAAATTAATGTAGCGTTCAGTGAATAACGTGTTAATTATAAACATTATTTAAATGAAATATAAGGTATATTTTTGGGGAAATAGCAAAAAAAGAGAAAAAAAATTCTATAAAAAAAATATTAATATTGTACTAAAGCTAATACACGGAATGGAGAGAGGCTTTTAGGCTTTTTAAGTATTTATAATAGCGTTTCCTTTATTAATAGTCTGAACGCATCACTACTTGAACTTCCTTTGGGTTTTGAATAAACACAAAAAACTATGAGAGGGGGAAAGGGGGAGAGAGAATCCTAAATCTGTTGTTGTTGTTTAGCCCTATTCCTAAAACCAAAGGACTCATTATTTACCTGTGCTATTGCTATCTCACATAATATGATTGAATAATTTTATCCCAATCTATATATTTTACAGTACTTCCACATATCGTTAGCGTATTATTTAAAAAAGAAGTTTTTAATAATAATAGTAATAACAGACCTAAAGAACCACAGCTATAGAGTAGTCATGTATACAATTTTCGCGACTCTCAGTAGTCACAGAAGTGTATATCCATTAATCAGTCCTGAATTCTGTTCTGTCAGTTCTCTATACTCTTCTCCTTTTACTGTATCTGTAATTTTCCTATTCATACAAAAGTCAAAAAGTAATTAATTATCGTTTTATTTATTTTTATTCTGAATTTTTTTCTCTTCTCTTTATCTATATTTTACATATTCTTAAGTCAAGAATCACTTCCTTTCCCTTAGAAAATAGGGTTCAAAATAAAACTGACGACTAATCTGTTCGTGAGATGTGTTTTGTTTCTTCTAATTATTCTTTGCTTTTTTTAAAAAGTTCAAGAATATCATATTCTTTAAGCTAATTCCCTCTTCTTTTTCTTCTTAAGTGAATATTAAAAAAAGTTTTTTAATTTTTTAAAATCAATCAATTTTTTTCTTTATTCCTATTTATTTTAATATAATATATAAATTTATTTTTTTCTCTTTTAGCATTAAATAAATTATTTAAATTATTATTTCATATAATTTATTATCTCTTCGTTTATATGTTTGTACTTTTGGGTGTGATTTTTGAGTTGAATTGAAGTATTGATTCCTATAGTCTTGTATAGTATTTTCAAATATATTGTTATTCAAAAGTTATTTTCCTTTAGAGAAAGAGAAATAAAAATCTATTTATTTTCTATATGACATTTATTATCTTGATGATTTGTATGTCTAAGAAAAAATAAGATAAAATAACAAACAACAAAAACGGAAAGTGTATTAAAAATTTAAGTCATTCTTAACATTAGAGATCACATAAAATAAATTTAAAGAATAATATAAGAAAGAAATTGTTGTTTCTATTCATTTAATTTCTGACATTTAAATCAATAAAAATAAAAGTTTTGTAACAAAAGAAAAAAAGAAAAAACTTTTTCTTTCCTCCTTTACTACAGCAAAATATATTAGTTATGGTCTGAACAGCAGAAAAAATAGTGCAAATTTGAAAGAGTATTAAAAAAATAATTGACAGAAAACTAATCGATAATTACAATGAATTATATTTGCATTTTATTTATAGACATTAAATTTTTGACATTGAACTTTTTCGTTTTATATTTTTTAAAATTATCAAAAAATGAGTGTAACTGACAGTTCTGTAAATGATATGAAAAGTGTATTTAATAATCAACAGAATAGAGGGGGAAAAGCATTAAATTTTAATTAAATTGAATGAAAAACAAATTCAAAAAACAAAAATTACAAATACTATAGAATTACAAATCATTTCATCGATAAATATGAAAAACAATTAAAATAGATGTGAAGTAATAAATATAAATACTGTATAATAAGTCTTAAACAATAAATAAGAAGAAGAAATCTGAATAATAATTATAAGTTTAAACGATTTATACAATAAGAAAAATATATTCTTTACCCCCGAAAAAAAATTAAACCCAATTATAAATTATAAATCAAAGGCCGATTGAGAAGAAAAAAAATAAAAGACATGTCAGGGAAATATAGAAATACAGAGACACTAAGTCTAAGACCATTTGTTATATAAAAAAGAAGACTAATTATTAAAATATGCAATAATTTTGTGGAGAAAAGCAATTAAATAACTGCAAGAAAAGAAAGAGGAGATAAAGAAAAAGAAATAGAAAATTGAGTTTAAATTATAATTATAGAGAGAATACTTTTGGGCTAATGATAAAGTGGCGATACGTTTAAGTTGTGCATAAAAAGCAGCACCACGCCATTATGCCATCATAGCATCATAGCATCATAGCATCATGCCACCACCACACCACTGTTTCCTAGGAATTGCAGGTTCTGTGGGTTCACTCTATCACTCTTATTGTCAAGGCTTAGGCTTAACCGAGTAATTCCTGTTTTAATGTCTTTAATGGCCATGAATTGTATTGCGTTGAAGAAAGATCTCTTCATTTGCAAAGGGGGTCCACAGGAATCTATAAATAGACTAATGGCCAACAGCAGTCTCTCTCTCTCTCTCTCTCTCTCTCTCTCTCTCTCTCTCTCTCTCTCTCGCCTACTCTACACTACTCTCTTGTTGATAAGCAATCAAAAACCGAATAGAAAATCATTATCTGGCAAGAAAAAAATTGTTTTCGGGAATTTACACTTGCGAAAACAGTTTAAAATCATGTAAGCCCCAAGGTGGTTTGGATTTAAATATGTAATTTCTACATCAACTTTCTATATTTGTTATGTAATGTCTAATTTTTAATTTCAATATCAAAAATCGTCAATTTTAGTTGAGCAATACCCCTGCTTTCTGTGAAACATAGGAGAGAGGGAGAGGGAGGGAGAGGAGAGAGAGAGAGAGAGAGAGAGAGAGAGAGAGAGAGAGCGAGAGAGAGAGAGAGAGAGAGAGAGAGAGAGAGAGAGAGAGAGAGAGAGAGAGAGAGAGAGCAGAGCAGAGAAAGAACTCTTTATTTTATTTATTATATTCTCTGTTTTTACTACTTCTCCATCGAAAACAGTTCATAATATAATAGCTTTAAGATTCTTTTTGGGGTATAATTTTCATATTATATATTATAGTTATAGTATATTGAATGCAATTTTTCAGACACTTTTCTTATTTCTCTTTAACTTAACTCTCTCTTCATATTATATAACATACAATGCTTTACTACTATCTTGTATTGCAATCAGCATTTCTTTTAAAACTCATCCATGACTTTCAGATGACTTACAAAGAGGAAGAATAAAAAACTACTACTTTTAGTTCTATTGCTTCACTTAATGGTAGTAATGGATAGAAAAGTTTGTGTCTCTATTTCGATAGTCATTAAACAATTCTAATGTATTTATATTCTCCACTAATTTTAGTCTGTATTTACTATTTACTATTCATTCAGTCAATTAATTATTAAATATATTCAACAATTCTTTAATATAACTATCGCTTTATTTTTATTTTTCTTTGAAGGTCTGAAAAGTCTTTTGTTAAAACATATGAATGGAATATAGAAATTAAGTGAAAGAAAATTGGCCTAAAATTACTTTAAAATAATTAGAGAATAATTGTTAACAATTTTTTCTCTTTTCATTTCATTTTCACAATTCTTTAGAGAATAAGTTAGTCTCAAAAGAACAAATAAGTAAAATGAAATTTCACTTTTATTGATCAATTAAAATATGATTCATTTTATTAGAAAATTTATTTTTAAACAAAATAAACTATTTTTTTAATATACATAAAAAATGAAAGGAAAAGTAATGTTTTATTATTCTTTGATAATCACATCAATAAATCAAAATATAAGATATGAAAAAAGTTTTCCTCTATTATTATTATTAGACAAAAAAAAGATGAATTATTGTTCAGTGTTTTATATCAAACCTACAAAAAGTAATAAAAGAGTTAATATTTTTGCACTCGTACTGTAGGTAATATAGAGAGATAGAGGAATAGATAAGAATAGAGGAGAAAGTTAATGAGTGGGAGAGAAAGAGAGAGAGAGAGAGAGAGAGAGAGAGAGAGAGTCCTCTCATGCGTCAAAATTAGGAAAAAACTGTATTAAAATAACAGAAAAAAGAGTTTAAAATAAGTGCAGAATTGTGTAGAAAATATTATTTTTGCAGATCAAACACAGTTTCATTTCAAGGTTATAGTAATTTATTACCAGAGTCCTATTTTTGACAAAATACAAGCATCGAACCAATTTATAAACAATATTCATTTTTGCAATAATAGAGTTATTGCAGGGATGTCGAAGGTCCAAAACGCTAAGGGGGGAGTATTTTGGCTTTCCTCCCACTATTTTCTCAAAGTTTAGGGATATCTGTCCATAGACGTAATGCTAACCACAAATTTTGGCTGGGGGTGTGTTCCGACCAAGACCCCCCTTCGATATCCATGAGTTATTGGCAATAAAAGCTAATTTCATAATTTCTTTTTTAACCCAATTTACTGAAAATCAATATATTCTTTTGTAGTATTTATAAAAAATACAAATTTTCGACATAAAATAGATTATTTTTCTTAGAAATTCAATTCAATAGATGTTATTTAACAAGTTGTTTTTTAAATCTTTTTTTTCTAAAATAGATTTGTCGAAATTATTTTTCTCAGAATTTACTTTTTCAATGACAACAATGTGTTTCTCTGTTTCATAATTTAGATAATAAATAGATTTTATCTGATTTTCAAATAAGCTTTGAAATGAAAGGAATAATTAATTTTTATGAAAAGAATATTAAACACAAAATGTTATATAAAATTTCTTTCGGTATTATTCCATAATTCCATACATACAGTGGAAAAAGTAGTTATAATAACAAAATACAGATTTAGTCATTTGAATAGAGAAAAGAGTTAACATTTCTGGTATACATTACAAACTTCTGGTGTAATGCAGTTATCCTTGAATTTTGATGAAAATAGAGATTTTGCTTTTTTTATTTGTATTACAAAAATTGAATATTTTTTCGGCGAATAATTTTTTTCTCTACTAATACTCAGCCTTTTCTACGAAATTCTGTTTTCCGTTTCAATAAATTTAGTACAGAATTTTTGCTCTTTTTTAATGATTCATATAATTTATATTTTATGAAAAACATATGGCTTTGAAATACTGTGTGTAATGTATTTCTGAAGAGAAAATATTAAAAAATATAAACCAAATGTTAGAAAAAATGCATTTTTATAAGTATTATAAACATATTGTGCGTAAAAATTATAGTTTAGGGTCTATTCTCTTCTTGTTTTTCTCTCTATTCCGGTTCCTTTTCTTCATTTCAATAAAGCGATTATTTTGTTGAAAAGTTGTAAAAAATTATTAATACTCTTATTAAATAAATAATGAATTTTTTATATTTTACTTTTTAGATTAAGTTTTTTTGTGAAATTTTTTTAATACACAGTATATTCATTACATATACACATACATTATTTCATAATGTATTAATGGATTACTGAATTTGATGCTTAAATTATTGAATTTTTAGATTTACTCTTTTTGTTTTCAATTTTATGCCTTATTATGATATCAAAGTCTATTATTTTTGAATTACTTTACATTTTATTTTGTCGATAGCTTTTCAGGAATTAATTTAAAAGCCTTAAGAATTTTGTTGAATAAATTATAATTTTCTGTTTTGAACTTAATGTTAATATTTGCTGTAAAACTGGAAAATTTTCATGAATATTCTGCTAAAATATTAAACTAAAAATATAGTATAGATTACATGAGATAAAGGATAAAAAAAGGAAAGACTCGAAGTTCAGAAAATCTTTTTAGAAAAGAAATGAGACATTAATACACAATATTTATAGTTTAAGTATAAAAAGGAAAAAAATAAATCTTTAAGTGCTTTCTATTTACAAATAAACAATTATTATATTCTGTTCAGGGATAGGCAAAGTAGGTAAAGTCCGGAATAACCCCCCTGGCGTTTTGGCCGGATACCTCAATAGACTATAAATAAAGTACCTCTTCAATGCAGATTTTGAGAAAACAGTGCCGAAAGTGCCGTTTTTGAAATATTCTGTGAAATTATGAAAAAATAACAAAATTTGTCAAATTCTGGCTAAATTTTGTCAATTATTGTTGAATTATTGCAGAATTAAACGAAATTCTGTTGAATTTGGTCATTTTTAATTAAATTCTGCAAGAATGTGATGTTTGTCAAATACTCCAGGGGCATCTCTCTGGACCTCCCCTGTCCAAAATTCAGCAGAATTTTGATGTCACAGTCCGGAATACAACTTGACAATTTTCCGAGACCAAGACCCCCTGAGATTTTTTCCATTGCTCCTCCCTGGTTATGTTCCACATATAAAAAATAAGAGAAACATAAGATTAGGTGAAACAAAATCAAATCCGCTTTTTCTTTATTTACAATATTTTTTCCTCAACATTTTTTTCACTCGTATTCCAATATATATGATATTTACATAAATAATATCAAAAACAGATATTGCGATAGAAAGCGAAAAAAGGAAAGAAATTCGCAAACAATTTATTTGTTTAGTACTTATAGTGCATAACAACATAGAAAATAAAACTGTTGTGTGTTTTTGAGGTTATCATTGATTTTTTTATAATATATAATCTTTTAAAAAATTCTATATATATAATGCAATTGAAATTGAAAAAAATCAATAAATATGAGAAAAAAATATTTCCAATATTTTATCAATTTTTCAAAATTTATTTTTGTTTTTTGTATTAATAGCTAAATAAATACAATAAATAAAACTAAATATATATTTCTTATATTTTAAAAAAAGGAGAAGTGAAATATGAAAATATATGAAAATTTACTTATAAAATATGCTTTTGAAACGCATAGATATTCTGTTATAGTATATACTGTTTCAGTCATAGACATACAGAGCCTTAGCAACAAGTCTTAATGTTTAGCTATTGGATGTTCTGTTAGTGCATTTGTAAAAAAGAAAATGATAAATTTCAATGGGTTTTTGGACGGGGAAAAGAAAGAGCAGAACATTGTGTTTTATTATTGCACTTTGATTTTTTTGCTCTCTTTTTTGGGTGAAAAAGGATTTGCATATTTTTGTTTAAACAAATTATTTCTCGGCATCTAATCTATGGTTTTCTAGTGTAAAGTTTTCCTTTCATACTCTTATCAAATAAAGTACAGTAAGTTATATTTATTACAATCGTTTGCTATACTGAAGAGTAATTCGCATCTAAAATACGAATTGATATAATTGTTATAATTGACTCAATACCCGGTTGTTATATCTGTTTGCATATAATCTGAACACACAATTCGTTACGATTTTTTTCGCTTTTTTAAACAATTTCCAAAATCTAAATTTTTATATTCAATACAATTGCATATCTATTGATATTAATTAAATTATTCTTTTGGTTAAAATTTTTGAATTTGAAATAAATTGACAAAAAAATTAATCAATTAAATTATATTTATTTCTACTTAATTTAATAACATTATTTTAATCCCTTTATCTTAATTATTAGTTATGATATTTACGAATGATGTTCGAGATTTAAGCCATAAATGCTTAAATATGTTATACAGTACTGGGTATTAAATAGTGTCACACATGCAAACACAAGAATCAATTGCTTAACTGTTTAATTATGTAAATGTTTATATCCATAATATGACTAATCAGTGATTTTTCTGACTTCAGTACTGCATTCAAACAACAAAAGCATATTAAAAGTTTTAGTTTTGAATCAATTTTTTTAATGGCCTCACAATTAAGTTTCAAAAACAATAAAATTCTTTTAATTGAGTTAAAAATTTTAGTTTTATTATTTACTGTTCAGGGATGCAGAAGAGAGTTGAGGTAAAACAGTACAGTAGTGAGGATTTATTAAAGAATTGTGGTGCTTTTAAGATTTAAGAAGAAAGAGTTGAGATACTTTCACTATTTTTCAGGATAAATTTAATTTGCCTTTAATTTTGAGCAATATAAAATGAATATCTCAATAACATTAATTTATATTGTTATCTTAATAACAGCTTGACGACATATTTGAGATTGCATGATTTTCTAAATTAAATATTAAACAAACAACAAATCTTGTAAATATCTCATTGTACTTCCTTGGACCTTGGTTACTACGGTTAAACTCAAAAAATTTAACTAACTTAGTTTTAATCTTAAAGCCAACGATTTTAATCTTTATTTATATTTACCCCTTTAAAGTGCTACCATATATTCTATTATATACCCTAATATAAATACAATCATAATAATTTTGTGGACTATTTAACTGTGCTTTTAATTCATTATTGCATTTATATTCATATAATAAAAGATAAAGAAAAAGCATGTTCTCTAAACCAAGAGTTTCTTAAAAGATATAACTAATTAAATGTTAGAATTATAATAAATCTTGTGGGAATTTTTTTATGATGAATATAATAAATATTCAATAAGTATTCTTTTTTCAATTCGCTTCTCTAATGATTTTATTTTAGTTTTATTTTTATATGATTTTTAGTTTGTTTTATATTCATTTTGTCAGTAAAACTAATTTCTTATTTATTTATTTTTATTACTCAATTCTTCTTTGAGCTCAACTGACGAGTTAATTAAAAAATAAAAAT
Source organism: Liacarus xylariae (assembly GCA_034693365.1). Lineage (NCBI taxonomy): Eukaryota > Metazoa > Arthropoda > Arachnida > Sarcoptiformes > Liacaridae > Liacarus > Liacarus xylariae. The sequence continues at coordinate 709 of JAQFXN010000395.1, read as the reverse complement.
AAATAAACACTAAAAATAAATCCTTTGGTTTTTTTTCTTATTGTTGTTTCTCTCTTTGGTTAGAAATTACTTTTTATGCAATAAATCCTTTTTGCATATATATTACACACAAGTCTTATAATTAATAAGATTGAAGAACAGATCCCAATAGAAATGTGCAAAAGAAATGAGCAAAAAAAAATTATATTAATAAACATAAGACTAAAATCACAGACCTCTGACCAAAAAAGTAACACTTTAAGAGAATGCTAAAACCAAAGTGTTATAGTAAATAACCCCATATTTTGTGATATAGACCAGGGATGGCATAGGCGTGGATGGATGGCTGAAATACATTTCTAAATATTATAGAAAATTAAATTTGTCAGGATGTTAAAAAATCATCTTAAGAAATTAATACGATTAACAACTTAAAGTTTCTAGAAACTTTACTATTATTCATTGATTCCTTTGTTACGTTTTGCTCCAAGCTTATCCGCAATTTCCTATACCCCCTACCCCTGATTGGTGGAGCTTGACTATTTGTAGTATAAATAATTCATTAATTATAATAATTGTATTCTTAGGTTTAACACTTGCTATTGAATGCATAATAGATTTTCACCACTTAATTCATACCATTAGTAGAGAACCAGAAGTTTATTTAATATATTATTGTATATAATGATCAGTAGATTATTCATAATTTAAATGATATTTCAGCTCTCTC
>JAQFXN010000394.1:0-22979 GCA_034693365.1 Liacarus xylariae | reverse complement strand
GTATAAATGGGCTCAGATTGTTTTTTAACATTTTGTAAGAAATCTGGTTCTACTGAATTAATCAAGTCATACTCTATAAATTTTCCATTTTGATCGAATTTCATAAAACAAGAACTTGAACACTTTCTTATATGTACTTCCTTACTTTTATGTTTATTATTATTGAGCAAATACTTTTTTTATTATTACAAATAATTTTTGAATATGTTATTTTAGTCAATTTTTAATACCCGTACTCTGGTTATATTTTTATAATTTTATTTCAGCTATTTATGTATATGAAATGCGAGGAGTTCTATCGCAATAGACTTACTGTCACCAATTAAGGCTATAAATGTATAGTGAGTATCTTATATATCAAAATGTTAATTTGGTCTATAAAACTATTTCATATTGCAATTTAGTTAAAGGATCATATTCTAAAAAGTTTTATCTATTGAGATATATTACGAAATTAAAATTCTTAATCTAGATCATGATTTTAATTTATTAGTATCACAAGATGCTTTGTCTTTTTCACAGAATAAAAGTTTTAACTATCTACATTAAGATAAATTCTTGCTGGTCATTTATTTAACAATGCTATGTTATCTTGTAATTCATAAATCTCAATTAAAATCGTGATAATACAGTTAGAAAATAACACGATTTCTTCAAAAATTACGTATACATTCTTATTGATACCCTTTAGAAAATAAATTACTCATCTAAATTACCCACTATGATTACGATTTTAGTAAGCATTAACATACAATACTATACATAAAACAGCTCGTATCACATGTACATTTATTTAGTGCACAAATGGTTGTGCTCTACTGCTTGCAAGTCTTGTACACTAAATATAAGAATACATATGATTGCAGTTGCTTCTGTCATGTGATGCTTACTAGAATCGCAATAGAAATACCACTCATTGATCGTCTAATTTTAATTTTCACAAATAGATGTCACTGCGTGTGTGACATTCAGTCGTCCAGAAATTAAATGGCACACCATATTCTGCCTTTTCTCAGTTGTCCATATATTGTTAATGGTTTATTTTTCATTAATTTTTTAAATAGAGTATTTAAGGTTTAGTCATTTGATAAGTTTAGGGTTATTTAGGGACTATTATTTAGAGGCTAAACTGGATTTTAGGACAGTTAGTGAACACCACGCTTATTCTCCTGACTTGAATCCTATAGAAAACATATTTATGATACTTAAACACAAATGCAAATCTATTCATACACTTAAACAAGAATTATTTTTCGTAAATATACGGCAAAAATGTGATATCATTGATAAAGATATTAAACTAATTCATAATTTAGTTTTATCGATAAAAAAACGATATAATAATGTAATTTCTAATTCCGGTTAAATTACAAAATAGTAAATATTATTTTAAAAAATTATCGAGAAATAAAACATTATTGATTAACAATATATGGACAACTGAGAAAAGGCAGGATATGGTGTGCCATTTAATTTCTGGACGACTGTATGTGTTAATAGAGGAGAGAGTCTAAACAGTTTTAAAGAGCTTTTTAGTGAAAGGTTTTATTTTGGGTAATGAGTGCTTCTAACTGTCAAACACTCAGATTATGTCTTCATTTCAATGCAATAATATTCTTAAATTTTAGTTATTTTATTACGCATTTCGATCACAAAGAATTAAAAGCGTAAAAAACAATTCACGCAGAATAAGACCGGAATAATAGTTATACGCCTTTGCAATACATTTGTTGGCCAATTGTATTCGCTTATAGAATACACGAATGTATTATTTTTATATCTCAGATAAGAATAACAACTAATTCGGAATGATTTATAGGAATTGTGCAAAACCTTTAAAGAATTCTTATTTTCAAACATACAATTGGTGTCAAAATTATATAAAATATTTTATTGAATCAAATTAAATGCAAAATTAAATTCTTAAACATTAACTCAATAAACAATGATTTTCTCAAATGATTCGTGAAATTAATTCGTGTAATAAATGATATCAAAAATTAATTTATTAAGTCTTGAGAAAAGAATATTTCTTATTCCTTACCCCAGCTTTCCTACACTTCCTTTTCTCAAATGCATGAAAACCAAACATCACATCCGGACTATCTATTACTCTACTTTACAATCGATTGGAAGTTAATTTCATAGTTTGATAATATTTAATTTTACAACTTTGCGTATATTTGCACATGGTCGTACTTATGCAGGAAATGGCATTATTTTGACCAGTTGAAACCAGATCTGTTATAAAGTTATGTTTTTCTCCTCCCCTTCTCTTTCGAGGTGCTAGTTGAAAGTAGAGCAGAGGTAGCCAAGGTCAACCGAGTTAGGAAGTATAGAGGGATTATAAATTTTTTAAAATATGAAAAATGCACAGGGTAAACCAAAAAATTTTGCTTACGGCGCAAATGTCAGGGGAGTACTTTGCAAAATCTCAAACTCAGGCGTGTAATGGTACTTAGGCTATACCCCCTTGCCTACCCCTGAAGTAGAGATATTCTATGTGGTTCTGTTTTTACATAATCATCATTATTTGATCTCATGTCAATCCATACAAAAACAATCATTAGAGCAAGATTTGATGGCATTTTAAAGTGAATACGTATTTTTGAAAACCAAAAATGTATTTTCTAGATAAATGTCTATAATTTTCAAAAATTTATAATCTTTTTTGAAAATTTACATTAATCATTCAAATTTAGGGGGTAAAACTCAAGTATAGAATTTCTCCCAGATTACCTGAAAAAATTAAATTTGTATCACATGACCAAAATAAGTTTCGATAATTAGTAAACAAGTGTTTTATAAATTTTCCATAAGTTCACTCATTTGGCACAGGCAGGGCAGAGAACATCAAATGATGAACTGACTGTAACTTTTGAATTAGTGGATGGATTTCACAAATTCCAAAAGCATTGTATAGAATGTCGAAAATGAGAATTAAAATGTTTTAAAATACAAAATTAAAATTATTTCATCTTGGTAGTTTCAATTAAGTACAAAAAGGTTCGCATACTCATATCTCATAAATTATCAATTAGACTTTATTAATCTTAATTTTGTAATCAAGGATGCTTAGAAATGAACTTGTTGTTACTTTTATAAATTTCATCTAGCAATTATGGTTTTCAAGTTATTTAACCTTGAATAATTTATGATCAGGGTATGTTTTTCAAACTTCTTGTATAAATCCAAGTGATATAACGATTTGTTAGAAAATAAAAAAGATAAACATTCATGTAAAAATTATTTTAAAATTAAATGGATAGTTTTCGAATTATTTAATCAAGAACAATTTACCTTCATTTCACTTGTTTAAAGATATGAATAACTAACATGTGATTACCTTCATTAAGATTTTCAAATCCTTTGTCCTCATTTTTAGACTACTAAAACAACTTAACAAGAAGATATATAGTTAAACAAAAAGGAAGAAATGAAAAGTCTTTACAAGAAAGTTTGATGAGTCGATCACATTTCACTCAAATACAGTGTACTGAAAAGGTTTATAGTGAATACTCATTCGATTAGTGTAAAAAGTATTCGCAAGAGTTTACAGCGAGGGTAGTGTCAAAAATTTAAAAGAATACACCTGAACCTTTCCTATACGATGCTCGTGAAGATCTATCACATAGCTATCACATATTACCCCAATTAGGAGATCTTAGTTTAGGTCAGCGAACATCCTGTCTAATACAATACTAAGAAAGAGCCTAGCAAACTAAAAAATGAGTACCCTAAGCCAGTTTAGACTAGAGCTACTCTGTTGCCTTATCCCCTGTACAGACTGTCAAAACTAATCATATAAGTTTGATTCTAAGATCGCTGAAATATTTGATTAAATTAATGGATCTTTGGTGCTCCACTAAATTGACATTCATAAGATTTTCATGCATAACATGTTGAAAATATTGTTGAAAACTATTAATTTATAAATTTGGTACGTCATTAAAAGCAGTCAAGCTGACAAAATATATTTCGAAAAATTTACACTGTTATACTGATAATGGTTAAATTCAGCCCCAGATTTGAGAGGATCGCTTAAAGGGTTGGAGTTTAAACAATATTATTCAAATAAGAATTGACAAGGATTATTCGGAGCTATATTCCTTTCGAATTAGTCGAGTGTTGTGTAATTTTAGTAAAGGGAAGGGTAATTTTAAAACTGATTTATCCACTAAAATCTCATTTAAAACCGTTTTTATGCTTTATTATTCATTTATTAACTATATTTGATAACAATTAACTCAAATAATAGAAAATTTTATAGAATTTTACAAGAATTTGACATAATATTCCGTCAACTACAAATAAAACGTGTCTTTTATTAAACATTTTCATGTAATTATATATTTTAGGATTTTTGGGAATTTTTCTAAAAATATTAGGATTATTGAGATTAAGTTTTATGGGATAAAATTTTAGAATTTTTGGGATTAGGAATTTTGAGATTAGGACTTTTGGGGTGACACCATAATTATTCCTTAAATTCACTTCACGCTCAATCTTTAATTGTAAGCACTTTTTAGAGCCTTTTTCACAACTTTAGACATAAATAAAGTCACTATAAGTTTACACATTGAATGTTTTTTTCTGGCCAATCGCCAGTACCTGTCCATTGACGTAATGTTAGAGATTTTTTGTCAAGAGGGTATTCCGGGCTGCTACTAAGGCTGGAATATCTGTAGTTATTATACTATAAATTAAACCCAGATTTTCCAAAATCTGCGAATTCCAATAATCGTGCTCATAATATAAGGGTAATTTTATTCTGATATCGGTGGACGAGCATATTTCTATCAATCTATCATGCTAATGCCCATTTAAAAATATGTTAATAACACTGATCACTCCCTTAAATTTTCTTTAAAAAAACCAGATATATTTTAGACATTTTTACAAGTTATTCAAATGCGCGTGTAGATAATTAGCTGTCATAAATCAGATTTCTAGCTTAGTATGTCTGTTAAAATGATGATAAATTATCACTTCATCTATAAATTCTAAACTAAATTAATTGAATAATTAGAATTTCCACAAGATAAAATACCACCTTGTTTTTAAAAATTTAAAATTAAAATCGATAAAACGTGCGATTTTAATTCAATTTTTATTTAAAATATAAATTTATATTGTTATTCTAATTTATTGTATTATTGCCACTATTATAGTATTCAAAATTCAAAATATTCAAAATTCCCTATTCTTCATAGCCTGTAGTCACTTTTTCAATTTATCTCGGATTATAAATACCCAAGGTCAGAAATGAAAAGAGAAAGGGAGATAGAAATCACAATGGACATTTCGAACGGTACCCATTTGTGATGTGCTTGTAATACTGTATATTCACATGTATTGAAAGATTGCAGAATATAAATCGTTGACCAAATGTTTCAAATAATTCTCTAAACAATTATATAATCAAACTATTAAGTAAATAAAGTTTCCTTTATGAATAAAAAGTGATCAGTGACCAGTCTAAAAAATACTTTGTATATTCAAAATAAATTATGTCCAAAATCTATTGGTCTAATATGACATATCCTTATGAATAATCTAAAACATAATAATTTGAGTGATTATAGAATTTTTGTCAATTATTACCGTTTTATTGCATTTAATTGAAATCGTCTAAAATTATTACAGATTTTTAGAACTCGTGCATAATTCTTGTGATGTTTTCTTATCTTCTATTGTTTTTAAGATCTAAATTATATATTGAGAGGAAAATAATGTGTTTTTTTGTTATCTATCCTTCAAGTTTTGTATTTTCCAATCGACAAAATGCTTCAAATATATAAAATTAGATTTGACTACAAATTAAGAGACAATAAAATATTAATAAAAATTGATGTCTTCTGAGTTAAAATAAATTTAATGATATTAATTAAAATAAACAAAAGTTCAATGCATTTATTTCTTAAATACTGGTTTGAATCAAATATCATTGAATTTTAAATAAGCTGTCATTCGATTGAAATTAACTCCAAATTTATTCAATTGAATTGAACCAAAATCTAGTATTTTAGTCATTGATTGCATCGCAAATTGAAGTCTTTTTAAGCACATAAATGAAAATCTAATGAATTCTATAAAAAAAACATTCTTTCGGTTAAACGCTATTTAATTTTAAGAGTTTTGTATAATTTTTCATTGAGTTATTGTCAATTCAACACTTGATAGCATAAAAGCTGTATTTCATAACTTCTTTGAGCACTTGATTTCTAAATTATTACCTGTTCTTTAAGTTTGTTTTATTGATGTTTGCATTAGTGACCCGAGCCTTGGAGTAGTGTAACAACAATTTAGATCCTTCACAAACAAATATTAATTGCAAAACAACTAAATTCTTGAAGAGAATAATTCTTTCGACTAATGATTTACTGTAGTGTTTGAGTTGTAGAGTAAAGATATACAGTATTATACAATATTGTATAAAGTAAATGCACATTCAGTCAGACGGTGTAGATGTTAGTAAAGGGAGCCACGACTCGGAGCAGCAGCTGCTGCTGCTATATTGTAGAATCACATTTTCATACCTGTTAAATAAGTCGGGGAAGAATTTATAGTATTTCTATTTTAAAACTGGAAATGTGTTTTGTGTTTGTATTAAAATCGGTCAAAATTGACGTCAATAGTAATGAGAGATTATCGGCAACGAGAATATGAAAGCACTGATAGGATAGCTCTGACGAGTGGAGTCGAACACTGTTTCGAAATGAATATAGAGTTTGAATGAGTGAAGAAATAATAAGTTTAAGACTGATTATTACTGATAAATACTGACAATTGAATACTTTAATAACAGCAATACTCTTAACTCTGATTGATATTTAATCCAACGAATCCTTGGGAACGGGTCTCCAATCAACTTATTTACGTTGGAATCGAAGCTTTTGATTACTACAAGACTATACAATACCTGCAGCTCTCTTACAACTTTACCTCCTTTTTAATTATTTAATTTATAATCATCTATTCAATAGTATTCAATGGACTCATTATATTCGAGACATAACTTTAATAATTATACAGAAATTCTATAATCGAAATAACTTTATTAATATTATTATTATTTAAAAAATTCTGTATTTATCACTAATTCCTAATTCATTGTGTTTATCCATTGCCAGACTGTGTGCCTATCATTTGTCAGTAGTTATTATTCACACATTTCAACAACAAGTGTCTCAAGTATTTAATATTCTGTTCTCAACGCAACTATTAGTTAGAGTTTAGAGCAGTTTTATAATTGAAAAGATGTTAACACAGAATACAGTTAACGATAGTGTTATAATAGCCATAAAGCAAAGGATACGAAATGATTTGTGCCGTTTCTTACACACAAATAAATTTATAAATCTATCGCCAGAATTGAAATGCTCTCAATTCCTACTCAATTCACCTGTTGTTGACTTGTTTTCATCGGTAAGTGATTTTAGTATTAATTACTCATTACATGTAATCACGTCTTGTGTTTGGTTTGAAATCTGTTTTTATCACTTATCGAAATAGATATCAAACAAATATAAACTATCTTTAGACTTTCGATTTACGTAAACGCGAATAACAAGTGTGTATTTATTTCTTTCGTTTAACTTTGGCTTAAGTTTCAATAACTTTTCAAAAACGCTTAGAATAGAAAAACAGAGGCAAACGAGTTGTGTTCAGTCCTTTCAAAGTTATTGAGTCACAGCTATTAAGTCAGTTGAGAGGAGTTTTAAGAAAAGAAGCAAAAGAATCAAAAGAAGGCAAAACACGTTTTTGTGATTTGTTTTAAAATTATAATTTGATTCAATGACGTTCTTTAGTTAAAGTTAAGCCTAAATTCAGATGCAATGCATTTGTGGATACATGTCGTGAGTCATGTAGACTCAGTTCCGTCTCATGTATTGCCTTTGCCTTAAAATATATGCTTCCGAACAGTTTGCTCTTCACTCGACTCAAGAAACTGTTTCTCATTAGTTCTCACTCTCCTCTCCTCTCAGAGCAGAGAACACAACGCAACTGAACTGAACTTCTATTTTGAGAACTAATACGAAAAACCTATTATATATTATATATTTGCCAATCAATGCAATCAAATGTTGGTTCAATTGAGAAAAGTTTTCCATCACTTTTCGGAAATTTTTCCTTTTCATAGTTGACTTCAATTAACGACTTGTTTTTTGTTTTAACTTAATTATCACTATTTTGTTGTCTTATTATTTATTGCTTCAGTTTTTATCATTAATTTTGATATTTTTATTATTATTTATATTATTTTGTGATAAAATAAATAAATTATTTATTTGTTTCAAAACTTCAAAATCGGATATGAAGTTAAAAAATAGTGCAATCATTTCAAAACTTTGTTATAATGACTATTCATTGAAATTCTCAAATAAGCTGTTAAACAATTTCAGCTCAAATTACGGCAATTTTGTTAAAACTGTAAGTATTTTCTATATTCTGTTTGCAAATTAAGTCTTTTTATGATTCCATTCTTTGGAATCAATGAAATGACAAAATGTTTTATTAGATATAATTTTTCAAATATTGTGTGCAATCTTTGACGTCATTTAAAGTTAAAAATAATTCATCTGATATTGAAATGCAATCGAAAAAAGACATGAAATTCAAGTTTTATTAAACTCTCGTATTATTTGTCTATATATAGGCCGCGGATATTGTGGACGAAGAAAGTGCGAAAAATGCTAACATAAATAGCAATAGCAGTAAGAAATCGCCTCAATTATCAGCGGCGAAGTCCCGGTGGAAGCAATTGGCCAGAAGTGCATTCGTCCGTAACCTACATAAGACATCTCAGACATCAAATCACGTAAACGACAGCAAACATACAAACCATTCAAACGGTGTCATCAGTCATACCAATGCGAAGACAAGTGTTGAACAAAAGGAATGTCTTGAAGACAAGGAATTGACTTTACTTGAGTTATTAGCTCTAAAGTCATTGGAATTGAGTGCACCGGCGAGTGATATCATATTGAAAAACCGGACTAACAATTGGGTGCAGTTGTCGGGTCACGAGGACTCGTTCGCATTGGCCGGACCGGGAACTATATGGAAGAAGAGGTCCACCGATGACACTGAAGTGCGCGCTTATGAGGCGCTCATGAATGACACCATCAGTGAAATGGTGCCCAAGTTTTTCAGAGATGTGCAGTACAGGGGCGACAACTTTATTGAAATGGAAGACCTGCTCTATGAGTACAGGGACGCAGCCATTATGGACATAAAGATGGGCACAAGAACTTTCCTCGAGTCGGAAGTGACTAATAATAAGGCCCGAAATGACTTATACGAGAAGATGATTAAAGTGGACCCAAACGCGCCCACAGAACAGGAGCACAAGCAGAGGGCAGTCACCAAATTGACTTATATGAAGTTCAGGGAAGCCCTGAGCTCTTCATCCAATCTGGGCTTCAGAATAGAAGGCTTTAAAGTAAGTTCGGCTCAATTTTTAGAATTGTATTCAATATTTAAACAATAAATGTGTGAATCGTTTGTTCTAATGATTGCTTTGTCTAAACCCATAGGCCGGGGATGACTTACAACTGTGTAAAGACCTTAAGTTAGTTAAACAGAGGGATGAAGTGAAGGCAACATTAAAGGCGTTCCTAATGAACAACAATGGAGTGCGACTTCAGCTCATCGATAGACTCAAACAATTGGTTCAGAGGTTTGAAAAGTCGGAGTTTTTCAAAACGCATGAAGTGATTGGAAGCTCTTTATTGATAATCCATAACCGAAAGAATGCGGGCGTTTGGATGATTGACTTCGCAAAGACCATCTCTTTGCCCGAAGGCATAGCTATTGACCACAAATCTCAATGGAGTTTAGGCAATCACGAGGACGGATACCTTTTCGGACTCAATAATCTTATCAGTATTTTAGAAGAATGTGTAGAATAAATACCATTAATTAGAAAATACACTCAAATCTACAAAAAAAACCCAAAAAAATACATAAATTTTTTGTAATTTGATTTGACTTTTGTGCCAAAAAAAACTCATAAATCGTTTTTTTGTATATAATTTATTACATAAATTCACTTTTTGTTATGTATTTTACATTAAAAACATTGTATCGAATAAAATAAAACTAATTATTAATTAAATTCAATGAATTGATTGATGAAAATTGAGATTAAATTTAATATAAATAATGGCATCGATTTGTAGATTTGGCTAAAATTTCGTCGAAATTAATGAAATTTTGTTTATGTTTTGACCGATAAGTCTTCAGAAGTTATTTTTAACAGAGATTTCTTTATTCTAAGAGCTGTCAATCGCGCCGATGGGTTGTGAGCCCACGACTCGCGAATTATTTTCTCCAAATTCGATAAATTCTATAAAAAATGAATAAAAATTAATAAACGATTCAATGAATTCCAAATAAAATAATAAAACCAATACTTTATTTGTTTGCAATCTTTTAGTTATTTGAGGTCTTTGTTGATCAATGCAAACAATTTTTCTCATGTCTTCAAAACTCGGGTCGTTTGGCACCAAATCATAATAAGGAACACAATAATCGCCACAACAGTCATCGATTCGAGTTCTCTCAACCACTTCCCAGAAGACTAGGGCTAATGAGTATCTGTTTTCGAATCAAATCAAACATTACTATTGTTTCAAAACACTTTCGATTCCAAACCCACATATCGGCCATTCTGTAGGACTCGAAAACATCAGTTTTCATAGTCTGGTCGAGTACTTCGGGAGCCATATATCGTTTGGTTCCGACTCTATGATTGTCGGCGACGTCTAATTTGCCGGTGGTTTGTGTCGTATGAGTGACCGCAAGACCAAAGTCTGCAATACAACAATTGAATGTATCCTTCATTAGGATATTCTTGGACTTGAGGTCTCTGTGCGCGATCGCTGGCTTTCCAAAGCGTCCGAATATTTCTCGGTGTAAGTGAAGGACACCTGATATTATCGATATTAGTATTGACAGCATTTGGTTGGTCTCGAGTGGCGTATCGTTTAAATAGTCGTAAAGCGAACCCAAATCGTGATAATTCGTGATTAACCACAACTGAGTGCACGAGTTATAAGACGTGACATCAGAGCCAAGAAATCCTAAGATGTTTTCGTGTCTCAGAATAACAGTGGTGTAGATCTCTGTCTCCCTATCCCAAGAGGCCTCGTCTCGACTGAAGAATATCTTCACCGCCACGTTCTCAGAGTGTCGAACTCCACGCCATACCTCTCCATAACGGCCTCTACCGATGCACTCAAACAGTTGTATTTGTTTGGCTAAAGTTCTTTGTATGAGAACCGGTAGACCAGAGCCGGAACCAGAAGAAACCGAATTCTCGAACGTTTCTGCGGAGAAGCTGTCCGTTCCGTTCAATTTGAGGCTATCATTAAAATCTGATCCACTTTTTTCACTTTTTCCCAAATTTTTGTAACCACAAGAAGTGCCGACACTTTCTTTTTGATTACTTTTCCAAATGTCAAAGCCTTTGGCTTTTGATGAATCCATTCGTTTGGCGTATTGATTGTGCATTAGTAGTGGGCGTTCCGAACCACTGCCACCAGAACTGATAGTTGAGTCAATTTTTTCTTTGTCTGAATTATCGATTTTCAAATGAATATCCTTTTCATCGAATAAACAAATAATGTTTTGGGTTTTGTTTCGAAATCTATTAATTTAATCGAAAAGACATAAAACTATATTTGAGACAAAAGACAACAAATTTAGACAAACTTTTTATATCGTTTTAAACCGATGTATAGAAACCAAAACAATATTATGAAAACCAATAATGAAGTGAAAAGAGATGCGTATAAATGGGTTGAGTCTAAAGACAAGAATTCGCTTCCATTTTCTTGAAAAACAAATAAAACTTTTGATTAAAAAAAACTCAATATTTGTTTAATTCAAACAATTTATACCATTTTCGGGCGGTTTTTGTGTATTGAAGTAATTCGGGTGTAATTCAAGATTACACAAGTCGTGGGAATTACAGCATTGGATTGATTTTGGCACATCATGTGGCGACAGATAGCCCTTACACTATAGACACCATAAGACAGTAGGGGTCAAGAGGTCAGACATTTTAACATCTTATGTAAGAATATATCATTTCATGTAAGACCTGATGGAATCCTTCCTCTTCTGGTGGAAGACATCCAAAGGTTTTCTCGAATTCCAATTCATGCGTCTCTTTGTTGAAGACCTGTTCCAGAAGTGTGAAACACATTCCTCCGGGTCTGAGAAGACACGTCCCGTTGGGCTCATTGTTGAGACAGTGACCCAAACAATGACAGCGAACGGCTGTCAACCAAACAAACAGTTATTCATTGTTTGCATTCATTTTATTGATTAATAAAAACAAATTAAAGTCATTTGTTTTCAAAGACTTTGTTTACAATAAAAAAAAATATTTTTAATACAAACCCATTGTTTGAATTGAGGCTAAAGATAGACTGCTTTTGAAGACATTTAACGCACAATAATGTGATTTAATATAATTGCAAAACAAATGAATAAAAGTCAACTTTAAATATAATCAATTGTTTAATAATTGTCTAAATTTAGTTAAAATTAAAGTTAAATTAAAATATTCGCCATTTTTTCACAACTATTTTCATTCAAACACTGAAAACATTGAATTCAAGGACACAAACAAATAGTTTTTAAAACTTGAGTACAACTCATGAAATACGTGTTAGTATTGATTGAGACGAGTAGTGATCCCTAAATCGTAGGAAACATTGAAAACATATTGTAATCAATGGAAAGCCATTGAGTGAAAGCAAAATAGGGTCTGATTTTCAAACCAATTGATTGAATAGTATTTCTGAACGAACTATAAATAGTAAACAAAAGCGCGTAATCTATCGGTTGTAAGCATTCATTCATTAAAATACATGTATTTTCAAAGTTTTTTTTTTGACCCACAATTTGTTTGAATTAATTGTTTAATTAATTAATAATTATTTCAAAGAATTGATACAAATATTCAATTATTGTTTATTAATATAATCGCAGTTTGGGATCAGTTTTTCCAATACTTTGTCTTTGATTTATGTTTTATTTATTGATTCAAATGATAGCAAATGACGTCACAAATCATTTAATGATAAGGTTTTTGTTTTTAAATTCAGTTCAAAGTCCTCTTTGACTGACATTTATTGGACTTTGATTTTATGTGTTTAATATCAAAATCTCTTTTCATTGGACTTCAGTTAACACTAAAATGATTTTATAATAATTTATATAAAGTTTTGAATTAGTTTTTCACTATTTTTTCGTTTTATTAATTTATTTCCTAATTATTTGCAACAATTTGTTCAAACATTTCCCTTAAATTTGTTGAAATCAAAACTCAATTAAAATAATAAAAATATAATTAATTTATTGGAGAACTCATCAAAAAAATGTTCAAATATTTGGATTTATTGTCGAAAAGCAATTCATTAATTGTTTTAAAACAGATTAGAAATGGATTTTCAACTCAAAGACAATTGTTTTCTAAAACCCAAATAACGACCCATTACTCAGTGATTCCCCGAAATGAAGACAAGCGATGGAAAGACATAAATATGGAGAGAGTGGTCGACGAAACAGATGTAATGCAATTCGGCTCTAATTTATTTTATTATAAAATTGTGTGTCCGCACAGGTAGTAGTGGTCGGCGGCGGACCCGCAGGACTCTCGGCGGCCATTAAATTGAAACAATTGGCTCAAAGTTCTGGCAAAGAATTGAGAGTGACTTTAGTGGAAAAGGCAGCGCAAATAGGTTTACACACACTTTCAGGCGCTTGTATTGAACCTAAAGCTCTAAATGAGTTGATTCCGGACTGGAAGGACAGGTCGGCACCACTTACTACTCCGGTCTCTGAAGATCTCTTTAGGTTTCTGACGACAAAAAAAGCGATAAGAATCCCAATATTCAAAGGAGTGCCGCTCTATAATCACGGTAATTATGTGGTGCGGTTGGGACAGGTATGCGAGTGGTTGTCCAAACAGGCGGAGGCGTTGGGCGTTGAGATCTATTCGGGAATCGCGGCCTCAGAAGTGCTTTATGACCAAAACGGAAGTGTTTGTGGAATTGCAACCAATGATGTGGGCATTCATAAGGACGGGTCACCCAAACAGTCTTTCGAAAGGGGAATGGAATTAAAGGCCAAATGCACTGTATTTGCTGAGGGATGTCATGGAAGTCTTGCAAAACAACTCTACAAAAAATTCGACTTAAGGGCCAATTGTGAGCCCCAGTCATACGGTATTGGACTGAAAGAGATTTGGGAAATCGATAAATCACTTCATAGGCCGGGAAGAGTTGAGCACACAATCGGTTGGCCTTTAGATAAAGACACATATGGGGGCTCTTTCTTATACCACTTGAATGAAGAGACGCCACTCATTGCCGTTGGGTTTGTCGTTGGCCTCGACTACACTAATCCATATTTAAGTCCATTCAAAGAGTTCCAGCGCTTTAAACTCCATCCCTCTGTTAAGCCTTACTTCGATTCCCCGAATGCCAAACGCATTGCTTACGGCGCTCGAGCTCTGAATGAGGGCGGACTCCAGTCCATACCTAAGCTGACATTCCCGGGCGGATGTCTGGTTGGATGCAGTCCTGGCTTTTTGAATACGCCTAAAATCAAAGGAACGCATAACGCGATGAAGAGCGCAATGATTGCCGCGGAGACCATATTTGATGCGTTCTCTGCAGACAAACTCCAGTTTGGATTCGAACCCAAAGAATATGAAAGCAATTTGAAGAACAGTTGGGTTTATAAAGAACTTAAAACCGCGCGAAACGTGAGGCCAGCCTTTCACAGCAAACTAGGCGTCTATGGAGGCGTCGCTTACGCCGGACTCTTCTATGTCTTTCTCAGAGGACTCGAGCCCTGGACTCTAAAGCACGGGTCGGCCGATCACACGAAACTAAAACCGGCCAAAGACTGCAAACCTATCGAATACCCTAAACCTGACGGAAAGATAACATTCGATTTGTTGTCATCGGTAGCCCTGACCAACACTAACCACGAGGCAGACCAACCCCCGCACCTGACACTACTCAATGACGACATACCCGTCGAAGTAAATCTAAAAGTATATGACGGACCGGAGCAGCGGTTCTGTCCGGCGGGGGTTTATGAATACGTGCCCAACGAAAACGGCGAAGACCTGAGACTTCAAATCAATGCTCAAAATTGTATTCATTGCAAGACTTGTGATATTAAAGATCCCAAACAGAACATCAATTGGGTTACACCTGAAGGTCAGTCAATTGTCATTTAAGAATTCATTCAATAACTAATTTATTTGTTTTGA
The DNA here is from genome assembly GCA_034693365.1 of Liacarus xylariae. Lineage (NCBI taxonomy): Eukaryota > Metazoa > Arthropoda > Arachnida > Sarcoptiformes > Liacaridae > Liacarus > Liacarus xylariae. Next base: position 7,678 of record JAQFXN010000394.1, on the reverse strand, counting down.
CGACAGGAGGGGGCGGACCGGCATATTCTGGAATGTAATCAAAGTTTTTTAAAATACTTTTTTATATTAAAATAAAAGCAATGATATATTTGTAAATATATTCTGATTTTAAATTTAAAAAAATTAATTTTATTTTCAATTCTAATCTTATATCAGTTATTAACTAAATGTTTATACCGAGTACTTCGCAATCTTTTGGCCTGCAGTTAAGTGGATTATAGTGAAGGGGTAATTAAAAATTATTAAGGGATTCGAGGGTCAATGATAACCACAAATATTTTGTTAGGGGCTGGGATACGACAAAATTGTTTGATCCTCGTGATTTTTCAATTTTTGTGTCCTGTGTTAGGTTAAAAACAGGAGTCGCTAAGGGAGGGTGTAGCCTAAACACTTCTCCTGAGTGTGAGATTTTTGAAACTACCCCCCCTGACTGCGCCACAGGCAAAAAATTTAGTATTTTTACCTTACGCCACCTTGTGCATTTTTCATATTTTGTAAATGTTTATACCCCTACCTTGGCATTTTGAGAAATTTTTTTCAAAATACCCCTCTCTAAACCTTCCTCCTAACTCCTAACTTCCGCCGACCTTGGCGACCTCTGGTCAAAAACAGTGATAAAATTCAGGATGTATAGCCTCAGGTCATCACTGGTTCAGTTTCATTATTATGGAATAAAAAGCGGATTTTGACGATTAATTGCTTAAAAATTGTACGGAAAGGTCGCGAAACTGAATGAAAGTATAACATTAGAAGAATGTGAAACCAGACTCGACTTTCATTAGTGGACAAACTCACGACAGAACCGATCGATTGTCGACTTTTTTTATATTTATTATTCGTTTATTTAAACTTGAATTCACGGAAAGGGATTAACAGATTATCGTTTGTGTAGAAAGAGTGAAACGAATGGAGAGTTTTGTTTTTAAAAAGTAGAGAAAAGTGTGAATCGAAGGCAATAAAAGTATGTAATAGGGGTTTAGCTCGGGTGGAGTGGTAGAGAAGGTACTGATGTCCGCGAAGACAATATCGGTCGCCACTACTGGTCATCTATGGCTTTATCGAGAGTTCAGCAAACGTTGCATTCAATCAATTGTATTGATTTTCGAGTAACTACAGTATTTATTTCGGAAACAATTTTATTGTTTTATCGGTTTATAAGAAATGAAATACATTTTATATTTTTGTCGCAAAATAACTATTAATTGTTTACATATTCTAAACGAAAAATTTAAAAGAAAAATAAAACGACTGAATCATTGATTGAATTGAAAATTATATCCAAAATTATTTAAAAGATTTTATTAATTGAACGAAAATTATAGACTAATATCTTAATGACTCAACCCATCAGTTCGAGAGCCGACCCAACACTTAATTTTGATCCGTTTTCAAAAAGACTTATTTTCTGAATTCAACCCTTTGCTGGGATTGTCCTCTCGTGTGATGCGATGGTCTCTTATTCCCAATTCACTAACCCCTTCGCCCCCTTTGGTATTTCTGAGTGCAATAAAATTAATTTCAAGAATAGCGTATAAAAGATTGTCAACACTTTGTAATTCTGTATAACTTTTTATTCTTACACAAGTCTTCAAATCCTTCAATAGTTAACTATTGTTTGTCATTAAATATTTGAGATTGAAATCAGATTTTTCTTAAATTAGAAATAAAGTCAAAAAACAATTGCACCAAAAGAATGTAAATCTTTATTCAAAAAGTATAATATGTTTGAGAAGTGAAATAAAAGCTGTTTTATGTCTATAGCACAGAGTATTCTGTAATATAATAGATGGGATGGAATGAGTAATGGGTTTGGCATTCATTCCTCTCACTCGTCATCTCAGCCTCAGCTCAGAATCGCTTCACTCAACTGATTCTTTTAACTCAGAGTTTGTGAAAGTTTTGAATCGTGTTTTTGGATGTGTTGTGGAGTGGCGTCTATTGCGTAATCATTGGGAAGAGAGAGACTCTTCCAGACGTCAATCGCCCAAAAACACAGAGCGTCTCAACAAAACGAAATATAAGTCACGAATTATTTACGAAAGTCCGATCATTTATAACATTATTGAGAAGTAATGCCACCGTTTCGTAAACCAAATCTTATTACCCTTAGAAGACATGAACTATCACAGCCCTGGGGGTTCAGATTGGCCGGAGGCGAAAATCTTGGCCAACCCTTTGTTGTACAAAAAGTAAGTTTAGTTCACTTTTATTCTCTAATATTATATTTTTAGATATTATATTCATTATTTATATTTCAAGACATGAATATAAAAATTGAGAGATTATTCTGTAATCATGGAAATCATATTAAATATACAAATGTGAACAGTTTTAAACAAATACGCTCATTATAAATTAGATTAAAGGAGGAATAAGTTTTGATTTGAATAAATAATTATTAATTACTGTCTAAAAGAGTTTATTGAGAAATATCAAGAATTTTAATCATTAAAACTGTAAGGAATCGCTCGAATGATAAATAAGAAATTAAATCATAGTTTCTATTAATACATAATTTTAAGAAATTGTGTTTGCATTTCAATGAAATTATATTTACTTCAAAAAACATTGAACACAATTCTCTTCATTCAAACTGTATTTCGTGCTAAAAAAACAGAGCGAAGAGAGAGAATAAAATAGTTTAGAATCTATTTAAAGCAACTCTTGTGCTGTCAGTTGTGTCGTAAGCTTTCATTGGAATGCATTGCATATCATTCAAAGTTATATCAATTCTAGATATCAGATAATGACAACAATGTATTCCTTTTCTCCTATTTTAGGTCATACCTGAAAGCATTGCACATAAAAGTGGTCTTCAAGAAGGGGATCAATTGGTTAGAATTGGCAACATTACGCTTAAGGGACTGACACATGAAGAGGTTCAGGAGATTATATTGCGCTGCAGTAGTACTATCGATCTCTTTGTTATCAGGTATTAATGAGAGCACCACTCATACGGCCGACCCATTTAGTCATGTTATACAGAATTACTGTAACAGAGTATAGGAGTATAGGCCGATCCAGAATTAGCTGCCAATAACTGAATCGTTTAAAAACAGCTTAACCTTATGTTAGATTTATGATTAACACAATTCATAAGAATTGTATTTTGATTTAATATTAGAATATATTTTTCTGTGTATCGCTTTAAAGAATATTCTGTGATTTTAAAGATTAAAATAATTAAAGTTTAATTAGTTTTAGTCCTGTTATTTGACTCCTTATTGATTTTATATTCTTCTGTAAAGAACCGGAATTTTCAAACACTTATAATGTGTTTATCGAAAACAGCACTTAATATTGTTTTTGATAGTATTTCAATCAATTAAACAACTTTTGCTTAAAACTATTAACGATTTATAGAAATTAAAGCTATTAAACCGATATTTGTGCCAAATATTTGTATCGTAAGTGAAAAACATTCAGGAATTCTTGTTTTTTTGTAGACAAGTCTTTTTTATTTGACTGAAAAGCAGTGTTTATAAGTTAGTTTATGTTGAGCTTTGAATTATTACTTTTTGCTATTTTTGAATCATTTTGCCTAAAATCAAATAAATATAACATTTTATGAATTGATAAAATAAAATATTATTTATTTTACATAAAATAGATTAAAAGAATTTATTTAATGTTTAAAAAAATATTTTTTGGTCCTTAAATTAGTAAATTGTTTATTCCAGAGAATTACTTTTAGTAAAATGAGATATATTATGAATTATTTCACTAACATGCTAATTTGTCTTACTCTTTCAGCCATTATTCTTTAGTCTATATTATGCTTTCTTTGCCTCCTAATGCCAAGTGATATCTAACGATATCTGTTTAATAAATTATATTTTTATATGATTTTAAATGATTTATAAACGATGTTGATAATAGTTGAAAATATATTAAATTGCTTCAGTTCTATTTTTATAGAAATTCTCAATTTTATCTTAAAATATATCATTTAATGATCAACCCTTTTTTACAAGGAAAATTAGCCAGATTTTGTAAATCTTTTCATAAAAAATATTGAAATCTAAAGTTAGTCAAAAAAAATAACTATTAGTTTTAACTAAATAACTCTTAAGTCGTAAAAGTCTTTTTTGATTATCCTAAAGTTTTCGCTTGCTTTTTTTATTTTTTATCCAATGTAATAATTAGCAAAACATAATAAGAATAATTAGACATGCTTTATTTATAAATTCAATTAAATTCAATAATTCAACCATTTTTGAACACAACAGCTATTTTTGATAATATATTTCAATTATTTTTATGATCGAAAGACATTTGACATTTCACTTCTGACATAATATCATAGTTCGCAATGAATAATATTTTTTTGGAGATAAAGGATTTAATCATTTCGTTGGATATAAAAACACAGACTTTTATTTTTGAAAGATTTCGTTTTTAGATTTGACTCCCACTCCCTTTTACTACAAATAACAAATTCTTTGTACACTATGTTTGTTAGAATTTCAAAATTGTTTATATTCTGTCAAATGCTATGAAATTATCTGAAATGAATTGAGAAATTGTAAAACTATAGTTAAAATTACAAAGTATTGGAAATAACTAATTAATCATAAATATTGAGTAATTAGATCTCATTTTCTAAATATAGAACATTTGAATCCTTTTAATTTAAACCTTTCTCATTTCTATTGAATAGAATCTATTCCTATAAAGTTTTTGTGATTCTTAAAAAATAATTTTAGAAAATATTGTAGTAAAGGGTTATTTAGATAAATAGTTAATATGTCAGGGATTTGTGCTGAACTGTTAATAGTTGTAAATAAACTAATTAAATGATAATTTAATAGAACTGACGATTGAATTAACGAATAAAAATAATTTTAAAATAAATTCTGTAAAACATTTAAGAATTTTAACACAAAAAAAATCGGATTTTGTCATCATTTTTGACAGATTTTGAATAACAAACTTGTATTAAAAGTAAAATTAATGGATAAGTCATCTTAATGCTAAAGCCTAACTATGCAAACAAATTTCAAAAGGATCAATTTTAGCAATTTTGAAATCTCTTTAACTAACGTTAACTCAAATAATTGTCTTTTATTTAAATGATTTGACAATTTATGAACTAATTTACAGAAATCCCAATTCAGAAGAATCACAGAATCCAAGTGTAGATCAACAAACTGTAGTCAATAAACAGTTCAGCCCTTATGTCTCGGGCGCCAAATCATTGACAGAACAGGTGCTCAACAGAATGAGCGAAGACGCCTACTATACAAGCAATTGCGTCGATTACACAAACCCAATGTCGCCTCCACTCCAACAGATTTATGTGAAGGAACGGGAGAGTGAGTGCTGTCAATGTTATAATCACTAATACTTGACATTTGATTGACTTTTATTATTTTCAATGAAGTGTACGAATACAGTGAATACCAGTCATCGCCTCCTTTGAGAACACAGTCACCGCTAGTAAAGCCTCCTCCGAGTGGTCGACCCTTCTCTCCAGTCGTTTCGCCAACAAATATCAGTTACCATCAGCCGGAAGAACAACAATGGCTGTCATCACAGGATCAGATGAGAGGTGGTGTCAGACCTAAGTCTCCGATCGCCAGTCCATTAGCACATCAACAAACGCCTTCACCCAAAAACGATGGACAAAGAGATAGTCGAGTGTTTGGTGTGAGACCCAGGGGTTCCTCTCCCAGTCCCAGTCCAGTTGCCAACGGCGAGCGAGACAATCGAGTGTTTGGGTCACGACCGGCCACTTCATCCGCTACTCCCAGTCCAGTCAACAGTTCTCATAAGTCTGAAGACAAAAGAGATGACAGAACTCCAACTCTTTTTTCTCCACAACCGACTCAAGACATAAGACAAATGAATACAACAGAAAATCAATACCAGAAGACATCGCATTCACCACAAGACAAACTATTTTATGCCCAAAACAAAAGAGCGGAAACTTTCAAAAATCACAGCTTCGATAGACCCGGAAGTGGTCGAGTGGTTAACGATAGAAGAATTTTTGCAACTAATCCCCGCTCACGTCTGCAGAAGTTTGGGGGCTCTTTGGATGAGACGCCGCACTGGAAAGAACCCCTTCCGCAGTTGAGAACTAATCGCAAAGAAGTGAATCAACTCCTGCCCTCTCAGACCAAACAACAGCAGACATATATCGTTCAAACGCCTCCCACAGAACGAAACGCTAGACCCCCGCCCACCGGAACACTCAGAAGAAGAATTAGGCCGGTTTGGCCCCCACCCGATGCCAGTGGCAAATATGTTCCAAAGACAGGGTTTAGTCCGAGTGGAAGAGGTTTTGACTTAAAATAATATATTTATCAAAAAAATTAGATTTTATTATATATTCTCTAATAATTGCTTCACTTATTCTTCAGACTCTCCGACCACACGATATGATTGGCCGCCCTCTAAGTCCCAATCATTTGATGAGGAATATTATGAAAATGGAATTATGTCTCCCAATCCTTACGGTTCATCTCGAATGCGATATTCGACTCCACCTCCCGGACCACTACAACGCTCATGGAATCCAAGAAGTGGTTCGGAGACACCACCGACTGGTAGAGCTTATACGCCGACTCAACGCGTGAAGAACAGTGCCTGGCCACCCCCGAGTATGTCATGGCTCAATATGTCACTTACATATACTTTTACATATAATCATATCTAACCCTCTCTTTGTGTAATTTAAGGCAACGCCACCCCCGCCGGTCGATCGGGTTATAGACCCCAACAATCACTTCCCGGTTCGCGTCGATCCTCTCAGGCGGACGAGTACTACACCTATACTATTAATCATCGAATTCCCCAAACATATAGACCTCCGCCCAATACTCAGTATTTCGAACAGTCCTATCATTACGACACCGACTGAATAGTGGATTAAATATAGTATTATTTACACGAATTGAATGCTTACAGAAATTCATACATTTATTTAATATAAGAAATTAATTACTTATTAAATAAATAACTTTTTCACATCATTTTAATGTCGATAAACAATCAAATTATTGTTTGATTTAATATAATTCTCATTAACACAGAAAACAACTATTTGTTTCTGAACTTTAAAAAAGATTTTAAGAAAAAGTTCTGAAAGTTCTTTAAAATTATTAATTTTTTTGCTAATTCTTTACAATTAGTTTTTGAATCTCACTTATTATGTACTTTAGACTAACGGAGTATTAATTACTATTACTACAGTAGTACCAAATAATATTAGAAAAACTAATAATTTTAAAGTTTTTTTGTTGTTTTAAAATTAAAAAAGTTTTATTGTTTTGTTTAATTCTAGTTTTATATTTCATTATTTTTGTTGATTTTTGATTTACTTATTTATATATTAAATGATAAATACTATGAAATATAATACTCTTTATAAACATTTTAAATGTTATGCTTTAATCTTAAAAATTGTTCAACACTTTAATTGTATAAACAAAATAAATATATGATTATTTAACAATTGGATTAAAATGAATGAATAAAAAAGTCCTAATTTTAAACTTAAGTCTTATTAAGTTCTTGTTTATTGAAAAATGATCTCATATTTGAAGTGTTAATAACTGGAATATTCTGTTTCAACATATTATATATTATATTAAATACTAAATAATAATTGCATTTTCTCTACAGTTATTATTGGAGACAAGAGTATTAAAATAATGAAAACATCGAATTCGTA
>JAQFXN010000393.1:0-22987 GCA_034693365.1 Liacarus xylariae | reverse complement strand
AGTTTTTCAGTGTTTAATTCTGTATTTACTGATAAGAGAACAAATTTAACTGAATCGAATCTCGAAAAATATCTTTTTGTTAATTATAATAATTTTTTTAAAATCCGAAATATTATTTTTTGTAATTCCGAAATAATTTTAAAATGCTTTTTTATATTATTTAATAAAATTCTTTTTCTTAAATATCTGCCCCTCAATTTATTTCATTGAAAATATTTGTGTGATGCTTTGAGTAAATTTCCATATTTTTGGTCTCTGGTTATAACTTATTTGTCTGTTTTATGCAAAACTTATAAATGTTTGGGTTTGATGTGATTTATTAGAAACGAAAATAATAGATAAATGTAGATAAATATAATGAAATAAATCCATCAACATTGAAGATTTTGGCTATTTAAAAAATTCAAATCCATATCTAAGTTTTTGTTTAATTCATTCTGATATTTACACATATAATTCATTTCTTATATGATATGTGGGATTGTTTATCACTCAATTTAACAACAGATTAATATCAGGCAAAGCATAAATGACATGATTCTACACATCTGAGAAGTACATGCACATTTTTGAAAACAAAATTTTCCAAGATATAATAAAAACAGGGATGACATTCCCTGCGAATTTCTAGAACATTAGGAAAATACTATTTTGCTTATGTCTATTGCGTTGAGTATATTGGATCAAATTTTATAAAGACATGTTGCTATATTTTAATTTTCGTAATTACCAAGAATGCAAATCTGGCACGGAATATTCTTCCATAGAAAAAAAATAAAATTTCTAATATGTACATGAAAAGTACTTGCGTCAAACTAAGAATCATAGAGAAAAGGTTATTTTATTAAAAAAAAATACTTAGTGAAATTGCGCAAAAATTGGTTATATAGATGTGAAAATGGATGAGGTGTGATAAGAGAAACTGGCAAAAAAGCTGACGAAATTTAATACCTGAATTAGTTATTTTTGAGTTATATTTTGAAAATATACTTCTCAGAGTATCATTTTATCACTAGAGTAACTAGACTAACTGATAAAATTGAAGTACAATTCAAATACAAAAAAGTAGCCTGATCACATGTCAGAAAACACTTTGGCATTTAGTTTCATAAATTAGTAAGTTAATTTTAAAATTTTCTAGTGTAAGGATAATTTAGATGAATTTGTAATATGCTTGTTTCAATTTGTCAATATTTTTAATAATATAACAGGATTTTCATAATTTCAGAATTTTAATAATCACTGCTCTTGGTTGTTTTTTATTTTTTGTTCTGTCGAATAATTTTATTGATTAAACTACAAACGGACGGATAGTACCCTTTACTATAAAGTTATACTTAAATTAGTAAAGCATAAAAGGTTACGAATAATTTCAGATTAATACTAGTACAAATGTGAAGTCTAAACATTTCATCAGATCAATCAATATTGAAGCACAACTGAGAACAGTGGTAATAATTGTCGGAATTGTGTAGAATTCAGTCAAATTCGGTTGAATATACAGAAAATTCTGCATATTTGTTAAATTGTAACACGCGGAGAGTCTATAGGGGTATCAGACCAAAATACCAGGGGGCATTCCTCCAGGTTGGACCCCCTCTTGACATCCCTGGTTTGATCTCCACATGTTTTGCTCTTCATAAATTTATCACAAAATAGAGAACACAATTATAGATTTTATTAATAAAATGGGAATATTCTGCAAATCTCATTGAAATATACAATATATTTGTGTTTTTAGAGTTTAAAATTCTTTGTTTGAATAGAAAGAAAAATTAAATCTATTTGCGAATCAAAGCATATAATTCACGATTTTATGTTGTGTTGCAAATGAGATGCTATTATATTAAAGTCAAGGCTTAGGCGAGAAGTATACGAGAATACTATAGATTCTATAGTAAAGAATAATACACAGAATACTATGCATTATGTAGTCAACAGTTATAAAGTTAATCAATAAATATAAAAAATATGTATAATATTCATACGAAAGAAAAATTCATTTAATCAAAAAAAAGCCATAAAATATCAAAAGAAATATAATTAAAATATGATATTGTTGTGAAACAAATAAAATAATCAAAACTACAATTAAAATCATATTTATGTAATTTGTATTGAGAGCCTAACTAAACGTCTAATAAATACTTGAATGCAAGTCTAGTCACTTGTGTTTTGCTGTGAAACCCGACTACGACTACGACTACGACTACTCCGGGAGTGAGTGTATAAGCATATGCGCAGACAGTATTGCATTGGATTTCAATAGGATTTTCATTATTAGGAGATATTGTTGTTGTCATAGACTGACTGTTAGTGCAATAATTATTTCACATTGAGTTTGGCGTAAATATTAAGTGAATATCAAAAGAAATGATAATAAAAATATTAATTCAATTTCAAGCCAAACAGTATTTCATGAATTAATATATTAAATAACTTTGTGTTCATTTAATTAATTGAATAAATCAATTATTTTGAAATCCTCTTTGGATTAAATGTTTTAATAGTAATATAACACAAAAATTAAATTCAATTTATGACTAAATTATATGAAAACAGTGTTTGAAATCAAGAAATTAAATAATATTTTGTTGTTGTTTACAATTGTATTGTTTTTTGGGATTTAATTACTAATAATATAAAAAAGCAATGGATTTCTTACACAATATATACAAAACTACTGTAACTAAAGTGGAAAATCTGAGCAAATCTTCGGCTAATAATGAGACCAATAATACGATTAATACTGAAATTACTAAACAATTAGACACTAATAGTGAGTGTAAAGCAAACAGTGATTTGAAACAAAGTTTAGGTAAGACTTGATATGAAATACAGTATATTTGTTGTGTTTTATTATTTTTATGACTCGTATAATACGTAATATTAATGTTTGACTCAAATGCAGTCATAACTAGAGTCCCGACAATTGCGGAATTGAATGAGTGCTGAATTTGTTATTAAATGGGATGAGAAATAGTGAGAATGGATTTGTAAACATTCTAATTGTTTAAAGGGAAAGGGGGTTAATGTCAGTAGATTAACGACAATTTTGATAGATTTGGTTGAATTTCAATCAAGAAATGAGCTTGTGTTCAGATGAGCAAAGGTCATAAATTCCTTTTTGGACTAAAAATACATGTATTTGTCTTCAATCAAATCAGAATCGCACGCATTAGTAAGTCATAGCTTAATGCTTATTACCAGTATAGGTCGATTCTAATATGATGGAACACATATAAACTATCTTTCTTAACTGACCAGTTAATAGACCTATCTTTTAGTGTTTTGCTTAATGTTATTATATTTGACTAATCTGTGAACAACAGCCAAATAATAGTTTAAAATGGAAAGTTAGTTATTGATAGAAACTTTTTATAACAAATTTTTTTTATTTGAAATTGAAATTAGGTTCTCGGTAACAGTTTAATCAATAATTAAAATAAAGCGAGACACTAAAATTTAGGTCTACTAGCTGGTCATTTTAAAAAAACGATAGTTTACATAGTTGATCAGATTCTTTTAATTTTAGTCATTAATTGAATTGAGAAATGTTGATCTTATACCACACATTGAAGAATAATTTTCACAATTTAGAGTTTCCTCAATAATCTTAATTAACAGTTAGCTTATGTTTCAATAATTTTGGATTAATTTAATCAAAAAAAAAAAAAAAAAAAAAATTCTATTGATTAATAAAATTAAACATTATTATTGGATACTAATGTAGACAGATTTCTGAGATAAATTTCAGACAGGTCATCTGTATTCAATCAAAAAGCCTTGTAAGCTTTTTTTTGTTTACTTATTTTTCTTGTAAGATCTTCTTTTACCAGTTAGTTCTCAATAGAAACTCATGGAGTTTAACAATCGCCTTAGTTTTAAAAATTTGTACTTTCTCTTTCCATTACTGACAATCAAATTTCCGGAATAAATATAAGAATATAATTCTCTTATTCAAATTGGGTAAATGTTTGTATAATCTTCTACAGTTGATAAAATTTTTAGACATTTATTCAATATTTATCCTCAAATTCTTAGTTAACATATGATTTCTTTTGGATTTATTCTGAATTATTTTCTAATTATGACTGAAATTTCAAATTTTCGTAACATAAATATTGATATTAAAATATATTCTTATTTTAATCCTTATCTCCTGATCAATAAAAAATTATTAAATATCTCAAATCTACATGAAAGAATTGTATTTACGGAATTGTCAAGACTCTGGTAATAATCTCTTTTGTCTATCTTTTTCTCTCATTAGTAGTCATTTTTCATATAATTTAGTAATTTATAGTCCCATACCATGCAATCCATTAATGAATTTCTATTTGATTACATTTTATTTAATATTTTTAATTTTATATTTATTTGATTTTTAAATTTTGATACAATCTTGAAATTTTGATTCATTTGTTTTATATATCGGAGGGGTATTCCCAATGAGACCCCTTTGGCAACTGTTAAAAACTGTTTTGAATAACCAATTTAAATGTGATTCCAAATGCACTCATGAATTGAATGGAAAACAATTCAAATAATTCTTCGAAAATATATATATTTTTTTGGTTTTTGTTTTAATATTCTGTTATCGAATGAAATTCATACCAGAATTCTTATTGCATAATATTTTATGTAAATTCTTTTCACTATTTTCTATTTGGAATACATATTCTGTATATATATCTAAATTCAGTAAAAATAAGTTTAACAGAAATAGAGTCACATCTTTAATAAGTATGTAAATTATATATTGAATGTAATGCTTAAAACCAAATCCAAAATTTAATCCGAATTTAAAAATTCATTGTGCTCAATATTTGACTAGTCTCTCGCCCACCTCCCCCTCCTATCAATAATTTTAAAATGCATATTACAAATACTCTTACAAATAAAAGTTTGGGATAGGTTTAAAAAACAACTTATCCGAAATAATAGTGACCCAAAATGTTTAGTCAAGAGAATTAATGTGAAAATCAATGGTTTGTCCACTATTACAAAATGGAATGCACAATCTACTATGTAAATATAAAATATTGCCAATACCTACTTTGACGTCAATTTCGAATTAATATTTTTCGTTTTACTCTATTTTTATTTAATTTTTTGAGATTATTGCAATCTTATATTTTCATTCATTAAAATCTGAAATCCTTTATCTAAAATCATATTTATTTCTAAATTACAGTATATTTCATATTCTGTTTTTTCGCTCGAATTACTAAAAATTTTAAACTTTAAAAGTATTTTAAACTAAATCTTTTTTAACATCAGAAATAGTGTTTTTATTTTTTTAAACTCAACCATCAAATCGATAATAGCATTCAATGCGGGCCTTATTTTTCTAAGTTTCTCTTCAAATAAATAGTTTAAACAGTATTTCTATTCAATGAATTTTAAATTTCATTTCATATAGATTTCAAATTTTAAGTCCATTGGTTTTCAACATTCAGTTTATAATCTGAAGAAGTGATTTATTTTTTCTGCTTATTTATAGAATTTTCTGTTGGTTTAAAAACTATTTAACCATAAAAAGTAATTTTGTGAAAATATTTGAACTGAAATCTCATCTCTTTTTTAATATAGAAAACGATGCAAATGTTGACCAACAGATTCATCGATCGAGCTCTGGTGAAACTTCAGGACCCGATGACGACCAGAACATCAATGATATTACAGAAGAGGATAAAAATGAAGACAAACACATTGCCTCTGAAGTCTCACATAAAGCTATTGAATCCGCAAAATATTTTGGAAGTAATGAAAGCAAATACAGTCAAACTCGTCTATAATGAATGCCCGGTTATAACCAGCAGTATATCAGATAAAAGATGAAATTTACCTAATTTTTGGTTCGGATATCACGAGTCCCGCTATAATTAACTACTTTTTTGTAACCGACCCTCTCGTTATAAACGAGTTGACTGTATTAGATTTGAATTTCAAAATAAGAATTTTTTTTATTCAAATGTTGTTTTGTTTTAATTTTATGGAAAGATTTCATTTTCAATGTGGCCAATAAAGCCGGACAAACAGTGACGGCAACAGCAAAACAACTGAAACACACAGTAGAACAAGCGGTAGAATGATTTAATTAATTACAAAACTTATTAGTCGTTAATTTAGTTAAATTGTTGGGAAACTATAAAAAAATAAAAAGCATTAGATTTTATTACAAATATATTATTCATTTAACAACATTTTTAGCCTAAAGTTCTACTCTAAGTCTTAGGACTCCTTTTTTCTTTAATCTATACATCAAAGAGAATTTCAAATTAGTGGAAAATCTGAGCCGTTTTAAGTACCGAAATAAAGTCATGCGTATGGCCTTTATTCCCCTCCTCTACACAATCGCTACACTATTCATATGAACGCTTAGATGGTATTAGAATTTGTTAAATTATTTAAATTATCATATGTTAGGTTAGGTTATGTAGATTTAAATGAGTTTTGTTAGCTTAGGTGAGTTTAATTTAAATGATCTAAATAACCCCTACATTAACTGTATAAAGGTATGAAATGGGATCAGAGGATTCTGGTAAGAGCGGGAACTGAATAGAATTGCTTTGCTTTGCTAATAGAATTCAGATAAAACGAGTGTAAACTTATTCCAACAGCTATTCCTTTATCAATCAGCACAACGCTATATATTATTATATTCTGAAAGCCTTATAGAATAACTGATCCAAAAACTCATACCCAGTTATCTTCGGTAAATGACCACATCCACAATTGAACGGTTCCAATGGGAAAGGTTTAGAGCTTTATTTGTCAGATATATATACCATTGAAAACCTTTATAAGTCCTTCAATAATAGAGTTAATCGATTGAATTGTCTGTTGAAAAGTATACTTATTTTTAAGACTAAAATTGCACAAACATTTCAAATTCGGAGACTTTTTTCTCGAGTAATAATCGAAATCAAGTTATGGTGCAATTGATAAATGAATGTTTTCTCTGTTTCGCTGTTTTTGTATAAAAAAATCATTTTTATGGACTAAATGTGATGTGAAATAAATGAGAGTAGAATTGATTGACTCATAAAAAATATGGGCAGAAGTGCTTTGAGTTTTCGAACATAAATCTCTGTTAATTAAAGTTTGGACTTAAAGGCAAAGTTCACTATTAATGGGTATTAGAATACTGTTAAACCATATCCGGGTATAAATAGCTCCGAATCAAACTGAATACCAATTTATCCCTTTATGTATGAATAGTTAATGAATTTAATGATAAATAATTAAGAGATAAATCAATTAAATATCGCTTACTTTTAATGCAGTATTCATTAATTTATTCAATTTTTTGGATAAAATTTTGTTTTTTTATTTTCAAATCATTAGCTTATCATAAGTTATCGTTTATTATAATACTGTAGTCTTCTTAGAGGACTCTCTTCTAAAGGGATTGACATAACTATTGAAACTTAGAATTTAATTAAAAGTCTAATTAATTGTTTGATTGGATAAAATAGGGAATTATGCAGGACTTTACTAAAGAGCAACAGGAGTTTATCAAAGAGCACGGGGGGAAAATCGATATGTCTGAGCCTCCATGGGTTGGCTGCGAAGAGGAGGACAAAGTGAAAACGGAAATCCTGTCCCTATCGCAGGACAAACGCAATTTCGTTCGAAGTCCTCCGAGTGGTGTGCAGTTCGCCTTCGATATGGACTCCTCTTATCCGACAGCACTGGCACTCCTCAAAGAAGATCCCAATCTTAATAAAATGCGTTTCGAAATTGTGCCCAAACTGTGAGTTTGTTTGCATTTAATTTCTCGTTTTCTTTTTTTCCTTTTTGTTGATTATCTCCGAAACAATTTATTTGGTTTTATATCCCTTTATATACCTCTCTCTACACTCTATTGAATCGACATATCATTTGATTCACATTTCTGTAAATAAATGCTAAAAATAGAGTTCTTTAGTGACACTACTGTTTGAAGTAATCAATAGAATATAAGTCATAGAATTCTTCCTTTCATCAAATAATTGGAAATATATTAATAATTGAATACTCGTATCGTTTTTGTTAAGCACACCATTCATTGATAACCCGCTAAGTCCTGCGCAAACAATTGAACTCAATATACCTATAATTTATTAGCCATTAATTACAGTATAAGTTAAGATTTATCTGAATTACTGCATACAGTTGTGATAATTCATAACAATTATTTAGACATTTGATGACATATTCATTGAATTATTGAAAGGTCTTGTCTCTGATGTCAAAAATGACATTATTTTTATTTTTAATAATTAATTTCTGACATTATTTGTCACTTAAATTAAATTAATTTTAATTATTAATAATAGTGTAAAAGAAGAGATATTTTGGAGGAATTACTTCTATCGCGTGTCACTAATAAAACAATCGACACAACTCTCCTCTTTCGACAAGAAGGGCCCCAACGCCTCCTGGTCTTCCTCTCGTTCTTCATCAGCCGAAGGACCGGACGAACCCGGAGATCAAAGTCCTACCGGTGCTGAACCAGAATTCATATCCGACGCATACCAGGGCTCTGTTTCCGCTGAAGAAGTGCGCAAAGGAATGAGACAATTGGGAGTTCGGAAGGATAGCACCAAAGCAGCTGATGGTATGTCCAATCAATCCTATTTGACCCGCAATATTGTAGAGTAGCTGCCATTTCATCCCCAGCTTTACTCTTTGATTTGGCCATCTCTGGCCGGATATTTAATTCAGATCATAATAACCAAACAAATGTCTTCGTTCTGTACATTAGACACGGCTTAGAATTTTAGACTTAGTGTTCAAGTAATAGAAGATATGAAATGACATATTTGTTGTCAAATAAAACAGTTTTGTTTAGTTTGTTGTCCATCACTACTGTCTTAATTGCATTTTCACTTCACGTACTTTTCCTATTGATTATAATTTTAGGTTAAATCAACCCATTGTTTATTGCTATACGAAAACAATTTTCTATTTATCTCTTCTCTGGATTATAACCAAAAAGACGAGAGTATTAAGTGATCACATGTTTCTGGTCTAACATTATTTATCTTAAAGTTATATAAGTTTTCTTTTATTTGATTTTAATCTCATAGAAATGTATGAGAATTATGAGAATAAGTCTCATATAATTTGCTCCAAAATATTTAATTTAATCCGATTATTGATAAAAATTATTATCCGCTTAAGTATTGAGACATCAGAATACAAATATTCGAATCGAATTCATAAAAATGACTGCAAATCTAATTTAAAATAATTGAATTATTTATATTTATATTCAAACATAACTTTATTCGCCAATATATTATACCCCTGACTCCGGTCCTGCCTTTTATCTTTCAAATAATTGGGTCATTCAATGAAAATCTTTTCCAATCTTACAATACCCTTGCAACAGGGATGACCAGTGTAAAAATGCCAGTGGTCTTGCTATAATCACAGAATTACATGGAACTGGAATAATTTTAGTAGAATTACTACTATTTTTAAAAAATTCAACAGAATTTGACCATTTTCACGGAATATCTTCCACACGATTTCTCTAAATGCTCTTGTTGGACAGGGGGTCAGGGGATGATTCCTGGCAAAGAGAGCTTATCGCTTTTTATTCTGTGGTTAAGAGATGAAATTAACTATTTTGAAAGGGATATTCTGAATGTATCTCTCAATTAAACATTTCTGTTTTATAAGACTTATATTTAGTTCTACCCCTTCTACAGTTGGCCCACTTTTTCATTCGATATATTACTGTAATAACATAGAATCGAAATGAAGAATATAATAAAAAAAGTTATATCTCTATAAGGAATTCAAGAATCGTTTCATTTTCTTTATATTCTTTTTTCATTATCTCCTAATCTTTATATTCCATGAGAGTATTTGTGCCAAAACTGTGTGAATATATAATTATATAACATTTAGCTATAAATAGAAAATAAATTAAATTCACTAATATTTTTACGCATATATTATATATTATTAAAAAATTGCTTTCTATAGGAAATGAATAACAGGTTAGAAATTAGTTTTTTTTAGTTATGAGAACCACCTTTAGATGATTCTTGAGATGTATTTTACTTTCATTCCTTTCCAATTCATATAAGACTTATTTGTTTATTAGAAACACTTTATTTCTTCATTTCTTAACTAATATAATGAATGAATTATTAGTGTTTTTGTTTTACACTGAATTTGAATTTAATTTTTTTTTATTTGATTTTAATTTTCAATTTATTATTGAATTTTCAATATTCTAATCGACTATTAATTGATATAAATTTTGTACAGATCTTGAAGAAGAGCTCTCAAAAGATCTACAAGAGTTCGAAGTAGTGGCCGGGGATGCTGTGAATATTGATGAAGAAGAATTGGAAAGAGAGCTCTTGGAAATGGATATCAAATAATTATTATTAAATATTATACAACTCTATAATCTTAGGCTATAATTAATGACTTTTGAATTTAAATAATTTTTAAACAATAAGTTATTTTATATTTTTTTGGGCCTTTATTTCGACAAAAATAAAAAACAAATATAAGAACCAAATTCTAAGTCATTCCAATTGATGTCTAATTATTAGAAACTATTTTCTAAACAACAATAATGTTTTAATTAGAAATGTTTAAAAACAAAATAAATTGAATTTTAGATTTTTGTTAAGACATATGCAGTAATTCTATAATATTTTCTTTCCTGCCATTCTTTAATCGAATAAATCTACCAAAAAAATAAAAATAAAAATACTTCTAATCTGAGATCAATTTATAGATTTCATTGTATGAGAAAAAAAATATATAGTTTTTTGGATCAAAAACAAAAACTTTTTATTTGTATTTGAAAACTAATTTTCAAATGATGTGCAAATAAATGGATCAAAAAATATATTGTTTCGTCTGAACTCTCATCAAATCCCTAAA
Source organism: Liacarus xylariae (assembly GCA_034693365.1). Lineage (NCBI taxonomy): Eukaryota > Metazoa > Arthropoda > Arachnida > Sarcoptiformes > Liacaridae > Liacarus > Liacarus xylariae. The sequence goes on along the minus strand of JAQFXN010000393.1, from coordinate 12,082 downwards.
TGCTATGTGGAATGGGATCCTCTGATCGCACATCATATTATTCTTATGATATATAAAAAACAAAATATCACAAAATATATATCAGAATATTTAAGTTTATATTAACTTTTTTTTTGTATCGAAAACTGTTATAAAAAATGAATGTAAACCAAAAAAAAAATATATCAATAAATTTAATTAATTGTAAGTCACGTCACATTCAATGTTATTGTGAAAAACAAATGTAAATTTTCAGCAAATTATTATAAGCAAAAAAAACTTGTGATCATTTTGTTGTCATATCTTTTGGTAAAATGAAAGACAAATATATTTATTTTCCGATTCAAAGGCCTTTAAGCAGTGATGCAGTTTAGTTAGTACTTAGAAATAGCCCCAAGATTTTTATCGAAATAATATTTATACTCTAGATCAGGGGTATCCAAGGTCAGAGTAGGCCAAAAAATAACTTATAGTTGAGATATCGCCGAAATAATCAATTGAGAGTGCGTTACACTTTATTTTAAGTCGATCAGGGAGTGATTTTTAAAAATTTAGAAGGGGGAGGGGTCGAAAACTCATCGGATTTCATTGGAAGATTAAAGTTTTATCGAAAACGAAAGAGAGGGAGTTCCCAAAAACTCCCTGATCGACCTCCTAAAATGATGTGAAATGTACCCTGAATTGATTATTTCGGCGATATCTCAGCTTTAAGGTTCTTTTTGGCCCTTTTTGACCTTGACTACTCCTGCTCTAGATTATTTGACATAAACTTACTAAGCTTAACAGAATATTCTTAAACCTTTTTTAGGCAATTATTTTTCTGTTAATTGTTATTATGAATACCCGGTTCCTAATTCAGTTGAGCGCAATCATAGTTTATTATGATTTTAATAGCATCAATAAAATGAAATATCCTGTGCTTAATAAATCACTTTCTCCTCTATTCCTTGAAAATGATGACACCTCTGATGTGATTAGATGTGTTGGGCATCACTGCAATCAAGCCTTTACTTTATATTATGTCAAGCCTTTACTTTATATTATGTCAAGCCTTTACTTTTATTTTATCATTTTGTCGAATATCACAATAAATAATACAAAACAAGAAAAAATCATAAACTTTTTGTAATTTACTTTATTTACTAAAATATTATTGTATTTAAGTAAAAAATTCTATGGAATTGATGTGCAATTGTCTAACAATAGAAAATATAACAATTATTCAATAAAATTCGTATTAAGAGTTGGTTTTTATTAAAAGTATTATATTTTTTAAATTCTATGATTGAATTCCAATCCAAATATCGAGTGATTAATAAAATATTTTTCAGTTAATAATACACACAATAAATGTGTATTTAATTATTAACTTTTAATTTTAAGAATTTTAAAAAGATATTTCGTTTTAAATAAATTATCCATTTATTTGTCACAAACTTTACGTTTGGTTTTGTTTTTTTTTTCGAAAAATTCAATAAAAAAATTTTTAAAAACTAATAATCAATTTATTACTTAAACAATGTGTTCATAGAATTGAATAAATACTATAAATTAATATTGAATAACGACTAAGTAGTTCGAACATCATTAACACCGGCGGGCACTCTCACCTCCAGTCCATCAAAGTCTTTGGTCAGTATTACCTGACATCCCAAACGAGATCTATCCGGTGTTGGGAACGAACCAATAAAACCATTTAAAAGGAGTGACAATAAGAATAAAAGTTTTATAAAAATATAATTTAAGTCCTTATAAGTGTTCATACGTTTCGCACAGTTCGAAGGCCAGGTCCAACATATCCAGTTCCTCATCCGTGGGCTTACAACTGATTTTATTATAATCTTCACTCGTGAATATCAGATGACATGTGGAACAGGCGAGCGTCCCCTCACAGGCACCTGTGCTCAGACACAACATATAATAGCATTTGTTAACTAATGTACACAATATGTGAATGTAAGCCAAGTGTCAGATAAGAGCATATACTCACCGAATCCGTCCAAATCCATGTCGTTGTCCACCACAACATCCAAAAGACTGTCCCCTTCTTTCCCGAAGCCAGTCATCCGTTTCCCGTCGTTTCGGACAAACGTTACTTTAATACTAAACACGAGTTAAATGTTTTCAGAAATTGAATCAAAACAACAAAACAAACAATACTTGGCTTTAGTTTTGTCGGAAATCACTTTTGAACTATTGTTTCGTAAATTATTTGTTGTATTTGTTTGACTCAAATCAGAGTTTAGTTTAGTATTTGTTTGTAAACTAATTATCCTCTGATTTGAGCTTTCATTCAATTGTCTAAATATATTGCCATTAATTAAATTAAATCTATTTAAATGTCTTAAATCGTAAACTAATTTCGGGTAATATTTAAGAAAACAATTACTCAAACAATTCATACTTTTTGTGAGTTTTGTTTACAAATATTGTATTCATTCAATCATATCATGAATTGCAGATACAATACATCAGTTGTGTTCTGTGATTTGCCCACCCGTCCCAACACACACCACATTAAGTAGTGCTAATGCTTCTGTGCGTAGACTGTATTTTTAGAGACAGGAGAAAACGCATAATTTAATTGTTATAAAACACTGATAATCCAGACTTGAAAAATGTATACAAATTAAAAAACCATTTTATTTTTGAACTAATGTTGTAATTTTAAAAATTTAATTTCACCAAAATCTTTCAAATGGAAAGTTCGATAGATAACTGAAGGTATTATAAATCTCCATTTAGGTATGGCAATCCAACCTTGTTTTCTAAATTACCAGGATTTTTTGAGTATATTTGAATTTATGAGACAATCTATAATTTCTACAGAAACAATTAATTACGTTCTGTCCTCCTTTCTTTTTAATGTCGATTTCTAGCGTTATGTAGGATTAACTATAATACTATTATTTTCAATTTCAACTTAAAGTCTTTTTGGCATTTTACTTATTTTAAATGAAATGTATGCGTTATTTAATGTAATCCTTTTCAGTATTAATTTTTATGAGTGTTGGTACGGGAATATTGTATGGAAAATACTTGTATTAGAAGAATATGTACATTTTTAAAATTCAAGGTCATTCTGCTTTAAACAACATATTTGGATGAATGGAAAAGAATAAAATTTTCTTTCCTCTCATCTCTCGTGAATATGAATCTTTTATACTTCAAATTCTCCACCTGTTTCAATGTGACTCCACTAACATGCAGAGTGCATTGAGAAGAAGTTAGAGATAAAACCATTGCTTCGGTTTTCGACGTGTTTATCCGTATGAATGCGTTCTCACATTCCCTGTAAAGTCTATTCATTGTTAGCTGCAAGCTCTCTGGATCCTCTGCCAGGAAAATCAAATCATCCGTCAACAGCAGATGACTAATGTTTTCCTGGCCTAATTTAACGCACTCATTAATATTGCACTTTCTCGCAATTCTATCCATATATTTAATGAATAGATGAGAAGAAAGCACACACCCCTGCGTGAGGACACAGCTAACTCCGAATCAACGTGACAATTTATCTCCCACCCGCTGCCAGCTACTTCAGCTGCTGCTGTCTGAATAGACATAATGGCCCATAGAATTTGACCATCAATGCCATACCTCTGCAAGGATTCCCACATCAGCCGTTGAGGAATCCTGTCATATGTTTTTAAAGTTCCTCTATAGTTTCCACAATACTTCTGATCGCTTTTCTTATATAGAGGATCCACTATACATTTCTGCCAATCACGTGGAGAGGAACCCGTTCGTCAGACTTTCTGACAGATTCGCAGCAACCATTTGGCGCCCATTTCTCCCATGTCTTTCAACAATTCTATTCTTATCTCAACTTGGTCGCATCTATGACTTGCGCTGCATTATTTCCTGATCAAACCCGAAATTCAAATCTATTTTCCTTGCGTCATCATGTCTTGCGATTGGGTTAAAAAAATCTTCAAAATAATCTCTCAACCTACACCAAATTTATTGTTCCTCGCTAAGAAGTCTGCCATCTTTATCCTTCACAGTTCAAATAACATACTTCTTAAAGTATCGCAATTTTCTCATTGTTTGCCAAAATCTTTTTCACTGCTTCAGCTGCGGACTTCCTTGTTCTCAAATAAGCCTCTCTATTGGAATCGCTTTTGACTGTTACCCATCTCTTAAAAACATTCTTTTTCTCTTTAACAATCTGTTGGACTTTTTCGCATTTTGTTCTAGTAGGGTTTTCAGTGTTATCTTTTTCTCTTTTCCAAACAATAAACTACGTCATAGTCTGAGTTGCAAATACTGGTTGTGTTCATATGTTTTCAAGTCTTTATTATTTATATGCAATCGTTCCTCACTTTCACGCATACAATGCTTTATTAAAAAGGGGTTTAGTTTTGAATACAGACGTGGGTTTTGAATGCAAACAAAAAAGTAAAAGTGATTTTTAAAAAGTTATTGCTTTCACTGCTTTTGCGATAAAATGGCAAAAATATGTTTACAATAGAGTCTACTCTACTCTACTATACTCTATATAGAGATAAATAGAGTTTAAGTATTGAATCCAAAAGTAAATGTAATTTGATTTAAAGCATTATTTTGTTTATAGAAATCAATTAAAATCACATCATTGTTGGCATACAATCCATACATAACTAATTGTAATTCAATGAAAACATCTGATGAGGTCTTATACGCACTCTTAAGCCCATTGTAGGACTTGTTTAGCGGTAATCAATTGAAAGATAGTTTTTACGGATTTATAACACATTTTGTGTTAATTAATAAAATTTAAGTGATTTTTGTATTAATTTTTATTAAATTTGTTTGTTTTCAAATCTATTTTAATTCATTTATTAAATGGACTTAACTTTAAATGACATAAACTGTATGTTTAAGTCCAATGCCTTTAGAGTACAAATTGCGGCCAAAATCTGTTGAAAAGCTATGCGAAGAGTCCGGTCGTTATGAAAGGGCGCAGAGGTTTAGATAAAGCACTTGAATCGAGTCGTTTGCGTACATTAATCGCTATATATTTGTAGATATGTTTGCATTCAATTAAATATATTTAAGTCAACAAATATTTGTCATTTATTTAGACAAATGTCAGCCATTTTTCAAACCAATTATTGGGAAATCAATTGCTTTTCCCAACAATGAAGACATCGATTGTATAGTAATATGACTTTCGATTGGATTGTAATCAAAATCATTGAATCAATTGAACACTTAATTAGAGGAGTAGTCGAGAAAAGTCTGTTTTAAGACAAACCGAAACATAATTTTATTTACATTTGGTTTCGGTTTTCGTCAAATCGATCAAAGAATTGGTCAAACATTTCAATTAAATTAAACGATTGAATCCAAAGACAATAATGACCTCAAGAGATATGGAAGTCGTCCAGCAGTTCAACGCAGAGGTGAGGCTTAAGACGATATGAATATGTTTTGTGATATATTTGTTGTCTTCGTTTGAATTGTTTTCTCTAATCAATAATTTTTGTCAATTTCTTAATCATTTCAGTTGTCCTCACTCTATGAGGTTCGGCCCCCGATATCAAAGGCCAAAATGTCACAAATCACCAGAGTTTCGATGAAAGCCATCAAAATGTATAAACATATCGTCCAATCAGTCGAACGGTTTATAATTAAAGTTAGTTTTTATTGAATCAGAAATTTTTGAAATCAATTCTTAAAATTTCTTTTTATTTTCTATGACTTAGTGTCGGCCCGAATACAAAATACCCGGTCTTTACGTGATTGACTCAATCGTACGTCAATCGCGCCATCAGTTCGGTGTAGACAAAGACGTATACGCGGCTCGATTTGCCCGTAATTTTGCCCAAACTTTCCAAAGTCTGTTCCTCACGTGTCCGCCGGACGACAAAGTACTGCAAACTTTCACTGATTATTGAATCGATTTTTTAATATTTTCTTTATTTTACTTTAATTTTTAGCCAAAAATAGTTCGGGTTTTGAATCTATGGCAACGAAATAATGTGTTTACGGCCGAAACGATTCAACCCCTTCTAGATATGGCTAATCCTAACGCATCGTTAGCTCAGATGAAGTTCGAGTCCTCTCCACAACCAAATACTAACTCAAGAGAAACGGCACGCGAGAATAGAGACACTAATCCCGCTCTTAAAGATCCGAATTTGATATTACAATTGCAACAATTGGCCAATTCTTTAGGTTTTGAACAAATTGTGGCATTGATTTGATTTTTTGTATTAATTATTGTTTTTCTGTTTACAAAGGTTTGGTCAAAACCGGCAGTACTTCTAGTGATTCCCAACAAATTGAGTCACAAAATCAAATAAAGTTCAATAAAAAACTACTAGATTTTGATTACGGGGACGAAGAGGACGAGGAAGAACGGGGAGAAACGCCGACCGAAGCCGAGCCACCGCTTAGAAGTGGTGGAGCAGTGGATGAGTCAAATGTGACGAACCCATTGGCCATAAGTATGGCGCAGAACCTGCTCTCCAATCCAGAACTGTTACAACAATTACAACAAATGCAGAAAACAATACAACAAACAGAGCTCTTGAAACTGAGTATATCTGAATTGGAAGCGCACGGATTGACTAATTTGGGCCAATCGTCAGTCAGTGGCCAACAGTTCTTAAACGCTTTCCAAACCCAAACACAACAACAAAATCAAACTTTAATTAATTCTGAAAACAATAATAATTCTGATGAAAGTCGAAAACAAAATGAATTAATTATGAATTTTGAAAATTTGGAACAAAAACTTAATAATAATGATTGCAATCAATTAAATCCAAATTTAAATCCAAATGACAATAGTTTTCAATATTTGCAAAACGCAAACAATTTCGGTCCGCAATTGCGAGCGAATAATGATATGAATTATGCTTTAAATAATAGTATAATAGATGCGCAACAATACCATCAAAAGAGCCAACAATTTCATCAGCCGTTCCCTCAGGACATGAATGAAAGGTCAGGTTCACAGTCGCCGCGTTCCAGATCTCCGCGAAGAACGCGTCTCAATAGATATAGAGACAGATCGCGGTCCCGATCGCCCCGTTCTCGCAGGGATAGAGGCGACAGAGAGCGCGACTCTCGGCGCTCATACCGGTCGAGGTCTCGATCGCCTCGTAATTCACGATTCACTGATAGGTCCCGTTCACCACAGAGTTATGAGAGGGAACGGGAACGCGAAAGAAGAAGGAAAGGCTTACCGCCCATAAGGAAATTCTGTCTCACGATATGCAGCACTACTCTATGGTTAGGACACGTTCCCAAACTCGTGTCCGAAGCAGATCTCAGTGATACGTTCGGCGAATTCGGAGCCATTAATAGCATTGATGTAATTGAGAGACACTGTTTTCATATTTTTTCACTCATTTTGTTTGGTTTTCTCTCATTAATCACTGTTTTTATTCTTTTCTATTATTTGTTAAAACGTTTCGATCGAATTACTGATAAGTATTCCATAGAAAGTCTCAAAATTGATATTCAAATCGATTTAAATATTTGTTTATATCAATAGTAAAGTCATGAATGAAATGTCAGTTTAATTATTCAATACATTGTGAGTAATATAAAGTGAGGTAACAGTGTTTAACTCATAGAACACAACCTCTTCTTGACCTCTGATATCATGTATTAATTGCTTTAATTGATTCGACACATTTTGACGAATAATAGGTTAGAAATAATTGCTTTTGTCTTATGTTATCTCCAAAATGTGAAACAATTCTATTTATGTTTCTTAAAATTTAATGACAAAACTTAATTTGAAACCCCTTTTCCACTATTTGTCAGTTAATCCCATCGCGCGGTTGTGCTTATGTCTGTATGAATAGACGACAGGACGCGGCAAAAGCACTGAACAATTTAAGAAATCTGAAACTTCACGGAAGTCTTATTAAAGTAATTATTTGATTAAGTTTTCAAACGGTTCTATATATAAAACATTTGAATATTCTTCTGAACACAGATGGCTTGGGCTCCGGGAAAGGGTATGAAAGGTAAAGAGTTTAAAGACTACTGGGAAGCAGAGGAAGGAGCGAGTTATATACCCTATAATAAACTGCCAGAAGAAGTGGATTTGGATTTATTAGAAGAGGGCGGAACTGTTGATGACGACACAGTGCCTGAAAAACTACAGGGTTTGGCATAAGAAGACTAAAGTTGTTTTCGGATTTTTATTTTTTAAATTCCTTCTATAGAAATGAGGAAACGAAAAAATAAGGAACGCGAAGAACAGGAAAAAGAAGCAGCAGCTATGATGGCCAGAGCAGCGGCAATGATGCCAATGCCTATGGTTGGGATGCCTACCAATTCTTTCGGCGTTACGGGTATTGAAAATTAGTATTGAACTTGAATTTTCCGATTAATTAAACTTATGTTTAGGTCTAGTATTGCCTCCGAATATGATGTCTCTCACGAGTCAAACACCAGTTATGTCAATGCAATCCAATGAGCCATCAATGATGTCAACGGCCACGACCTCTAGCTTTGCCCCAATGCAAGCGCCGCCTATAATGTCTGTGCATTCGAGTGAAGACAATAAGACCGAAATAACTGAAGTGACTATGAATACAGACAACAGTCAGTCGAATGACTCGAAAATTGAAACGAATCCGATTGCGTCCAACAGTTCCAGTGGTCCACTACTTCCCCCACCAATGCCTCCATTTCAGCCACCCCTAGGTATGCAACCGCCGCCTTTGCCTCCCATTCTTGGCTCTCAACCGCCGCCGCGTATGCCTTGGCTTACGGGTCCTCCGCCTCCTATAATGGGCGGCAATAGAATGCCAGGTCTGACACAAAGGATTCTTTAAAACGAACTCAAAGTTATATTTAATTAATATCTTAATTCACTTCCAGTCCCTCAAAGACCACCACTCTTACCGCTTTCTTCTACACCCACTCCGACCACTGACACAATCATCACATCTCTGCGACCCGAAGACAGTCCTTCGTTTCGGCCATCTCTGGGCAAACACGACGACAGACCACCACTAATAGCAACACTTCCGCCATTAGCCATACCTCATGAAGAACTTCCGCCGCGATTACATCCGGAGAGACCAATGGATCGAATGGAACGGAATTTTTCGTCAAGAGATCGCTTTCGACCAAATATGGAAAGACCAGAAATGGACAGACCTCCCCATCCAAACGATGATCCTTTCGCGCCTTCGGTTTATGAGTTGCGAGCGATGGAAAGGAATCAAATGATGAGACCTCCGATTCCACACCAAATGGGGGGCACAGGTATGACAATTGACTCATTTGTTTGATTTAATCTAAATCTTGGTTTGACTGATAGGGCGCTCAGGAATGATGCAAATGCAGCACAATATGAACGAACGGTTCCCATTCGAGAGACCTCAGAGACCATACCATCCCAGACATCACAACATGAGACCAGATATCAGACATCACCACAACTTTGAACGCCATTCGAATCATCCTAACCGAGGCTCAGGTCGTGACCAATACCCTAATCGGGGGTTCGGACGAAGGGATAGACCCTCGCGTTGGAAGAATGACGACAGACATGACAACAACAGACACTTCAATAGAAACAACAATAACAGTGACTATAACTCGAATTTTAATAAATACGACAAAAGACAAGATCAACAACAAAGTGATGACTCCTATAACGATGGCTTCAATGCCGACAACGATATGGACAACAATTTTAATGAAAGAAATAGTAATTCAAATAATAATAACATTAACAACAGAACAGACGAACCGGTATTTGAAGACTCAAATAGTGTTTCTATAAATAGTGAATTCAACACAAATAACAATAATAATAATGACATTAATGTTAAGAACGAAACTAATATTAATGAGAATATTAGCGAAAGCGTCAACACTTCTGTCAAATGCGAGTCAAACGCAGACAACACATGAATCAGTTTTTCTAGTGTTTATTAATTGATTTATAAATTATTTCCTATAAAAACAAAGATTTTTCTGTAAAATACGATTTAATTTATTATTAATTATTATTATTTTTCTTTAAAATCCATTTAAATGTTGTTTTTTTTGTATAAATAATGAAAATGTTTTCTTCGATTTTGTCGTCTTCTCTAATCTCGAATTCCATAAGTTTTTAATAAAATTTAATTAAGATTTGAATTTATTTTTTGAATTTTAGTTTTCGCAATAATATTATATAAATATAAGTTATATTTAAATATAATAATCAAATAATTATAATTTTAAATTTAAAAAATTGTATTCAAACAACCATTTCTTTAATAGTGATTAAAAATAATTTAATTAAAAGTTCAGGGGTTTTAATGGTTTTGCCGAAAGCTGTTTGGAGGGGAGGAGTGCATCAAATCATTTCACAAAATTTATTAAAGATGTATCGCTTTTATTGAAATCCAACTTTTATAACAAGTATTATAAAAAAAATTTGATTTTATATTTCTTATCGATTACTAAATATCACTGATTTGTACAGTTTCTTCTCTTTTTAAAGTTTTAATAGAAAGAAAACTTTACATTCTTGCACTCACTTTTGTAATAATTAACAGTAGGGTTAGATATTTAGCAATCGTCAAATTCTTGCAGAAATTGGTTAAAAAGACGTAACTTAACAGAATTTGAGAAAATTCTGTTATTTTTTCTAAGAATTTAATACAGAATTTTACAAATTATTCCAAAAACGGAGCTTTATTTAAAAAAGTGTACTTGGGGTATCTCAAAATTGCTCTGTTTTTCTTCATAACGTTTGTGGGCTGTAGTTTGGTCATATTTCGGAAACAAGGGGCATTTAAGCAATACCCTCTATTGGGCATCCTTAAGTATAATACCATTACGCAAAATAATACCAAGGATGTTCAGACTTAAAAATGTTAGGAGCTATTTTGGCTTTTCTTACTCGTTTTTCTCAAAGTTTATGGGTATCTGTCCGTCCATAGACGTAATGTTAGCCATTAATTTTGTCAGTGGGTATTCCGGGCTGGAGGCCCCTCTGACATCAATTTAAACTACTAAATTGTTCATCTATTAGAGGTGCAGATTAATTTTGTATTGAATTTACTTACAATTGCCCTGGTTCAGGTGCACATTAAAATCTGCGGTTTTTTCAATTCAAAACTATAATTAGGATTAAAATGAGCTGACTCACAAATTCCTGGGGTGCCCCCTCGTGAACTAGGTGATAAATTCTGAGAGTTTAATACTTTAACATTACATAACTTGACAGTTATTATAGTCTTCAGGAATCAATTAACCCTACGATGAATCGTATATATCATTGGAAAGATTATTGCGTTATAAATCCAACGGTATATAACACAGGTCTGACTATTACACCCCCTTTCCCATCCCTGGCTGCTATACTCCCTAACTTATTCAAACACAGAATTAAAATTTTAAGTTCACAAATATTAGGTTACCATTAATCACATTATGTGCAATATGATCTTGGTCAAATCTCTTACTATTTCCATAATTCAGTTGATGATTAAAATTTGTCGTTTTTTCAATTCTAAACTATTAGGATCAAAATTTGTAGACTGACAAAATCTAGGGTGCCCGCCTGAACCTAAGTGATAAATTCTGGGCGTTAATTACTGTATTCCAGTAGAAAGGGTATTGGAAACAGATTAGGACTGAGAGTAAGACTTCAAGACAGGGACAGGGATTCAAAACAAGTAGTATTTGAGAGAAGGGTTCAGAATAAGACATTCAAATCCAGAGGAGCTCTTCTGCGGTTTTTGTCCGCTTTCCCGAACCAATGCTATGTCTATAACTGCGATCGAACTATCTTTTCCTCCACAACAACAGGAAAAGTGTTCTATAATGAGAACGAAGAGAAAGACAGAGAAATTGGACAACAATTCATCGAAGAATTGCCACAAATTGAGAGAAGAATTCGTATGAAATTCAATATATTCTTCTCAACTGAAAGAACTGATTCTAATTCAGGCGAAGACAACAATTGGCTCAACACTACTCTTCAGAAGATTTCGATTATTACTGAAAGACAAAGAACTGAAAGACTGTTTGGAGAGATATTGTGTCAGTATTTGAGACTCGGAATAGCGGATCAAAGACTATTGGATCAGACATTAGTCACACTCAGAAGATTAGAAGAGGAGGCAGTGGTTATACAGGAGTCCAC
>JAQFXN010000392.1:0-22997 GCA_034693365.1 Liacarus xylariae | reverse complement strand
CATTAGGCTATGCCAGTGAAGTACTAGACCTGGCCTGTCAGGGCTTCGAATGGGGCGGAGATAAATGTAACAAAATCAAAGTACCCGACGGAGGACTGGTATATCGCGAGGGAAAGTTAGTAAATACAAGAAATAGCACTAAAAAATCGAAATCTGCATCACTTTTGCCCCCTTTTATTAATATATTTACTAAACTTTAATACCAATTACTAACGAAAGTAATTGTTTTTATAATATTTGTTTAAATGTTTTCACATTAAGAAAAATATTTAACATATCTTTGTGTAAAGATTTAGTCAATGGTTTCTAAAAATTTGCAAACTCTGTATTGTATAACCAAATTCAGGTCAACCACTGGTTTATGTTTGATATGCAGGAACTCATTAAATATTTGTGAACTGTTTCTCCGAATCAAATCTTTTTTTAATCAATTTTGTAAATAAATTAATAATTTATTCGCTTTTTCATTCAGTTTAAAAAACAAAAGAACAAATCATTTGCTTAATATGTTATAAATCATTAAAATTTTATTGTATTTTTTACATAAAACAAATTAAATTTATGCCAACAAAATAAAAGTTCTGTTTTCTATAAGTATTTATTCGCTTCTTATTTCTGAATAATTAATTTAAATATTTTCGTCAATACTTATTACGGTATAACCTGTCTTGTATTTATGCTCTAATAATGATTTTGCACACAGTCTTTCACAGTATTTGTATTGTTTTAAAGTGTTATGAAATTATAAAAATTATAATAAAATTCAATCCTTTTTATTCAAAATATTAGTAATATTTCTAATTTGATAGTTTGAATCCGAAACAAATTGTTTGAATAGAAGACAATAAGTATAGATAAATACAACCGATTGTGCCATAAAATCTTTATTCAGATTAACCAAACCTAATAATGTAAAGTTAGCGCTATTGGCCAATAGGCCCGGAATCATTAGCTGTAACTAAATAAGTAATTGAAAGTTTAATTAAATAGGTCTTACTTATTTCATTTATTAAATTTATACCTCTTCGTAATAAATAGCAAACCTGTCCTCTGGATCTGTGGACAGGACATAGTCATAAAGAAGAGCTTTAGTGTTGGCCGAGTTGTCGTTCACATCCGACGCCTGTTTTATAGTGTAAAACAATGAAAATAACATCAAACCAATGAATGCAATTGTGAGCAAAACTTGTTGAACTGATTTATCACTATTTTCACTAAACAGTGCCAATACTTCCTCTATTTCGACAACAATACCGAAAAATAATAGAACAAAATAACCGAAAATAAATATATTGAATATCTCATCGATTTGTTTGACTGCATTCAAGTTTTCTCTATACCTAAATCAGTGACAGAATATAAAAACAAGTTATTAGTAACAAAAATAATTTTATTTCATATTTTTTTTCATTGTAGAACTTGAAGGCTTAGGATTTAACCCAGAATACAATAGGAGGGAAGGCTGTGGTTTCTAATGTGATCTTCAGTTCTTTAAATTCATTATTCATTTGGAGAAAGAACCAAGAAACTATAAATATTTGAGTGAATTTAAAATTCTAGAATGGAACTGGGAAAATGGAGGGAGAGTGGAGAAACAGGTATGGAAATTTGAATAAGGAATATGCATTAAATGACAATTCAGGGGTAGCCGAGGTGGTATAGCCTAAATACCCCCCTAAGTTTAAGATTTTCTAAAATACTTCTTTGGCTTTTTATTTTTACCTTACCTTTACCTGTGCATTTTTTATATTTTGAAATTTTTATATCCCCCTTTGACTTTTTAAAAAAATTTCTAAAAATACCTTACTATATACCCCTGCCTCGATCGGTCAAGTGTCATCACTCAAGATGTCAAGTTAATTTAAAGCAGTGAAGTAAACCCATGGCCATAGAATCTCTGACTATAACAACTTATATTTTACCAGATTTTTATAATTTCCAATTGTTTGAGGTCTGGCTTAACCTTTCTCTTCTTAAGAGTTTCCACATAGAAGTTCAGGTGCTCGAATTTGAATTTCATAATCCAACAAAAAGCTATGTATAACACCATTACAAACAACACCACATAAAGTGAATATAAGGCTATAAAACTGAATATCTTGTCTGTCCATAGAGTGTCGGAATCGGTGGACACATTAAATGCAACCACTATTACAACCGCGATATATGAGAGACACAACACAAATAACGATAAAACGAATAATGTTAGGAAAGTCAGTCTAACTTTGTATTTGATTTTGAAGTATTTGTAGTGCATTAGTATTGTTTGATCCAATTCTGGTGTTTTATCCAATTCAAAGATGAGTCGCCGAAGAGTTTTCTTGTATAACCACATCATATCCAGTGCTAAAACACCGGACAAACTGTATAAAAATGTAAAAATTTCGTCCCATAAGTGTTCGGTCAAAGTTCCGAATTCGAAGATATGATACAATACTCGACACAACCAGAAACCACAAATCAAGTGCACAAAGAATACGATACAAAAGGAGTATATCTTAAAATTGAATTTTGAAAAATAAGAATTACTTGATTTTCAAAGAAGGAAAAGATTTTAATCAATACTTTAATCATTCCATGTTTGCTCAGGTATTTAATAGTTTTGTTGGGATCTTTAAGACAGTAAGTGATGGGTGCACCGGTCAGTGCGAAAGGATATAACACCCGTTTAAGTATATCATAATAACTGAATTCATTTTTAATGTCTTGAAAATTGATTTCAGTTCGAGTCTCAGAAATATTATCAATGTTTCCATCGCTTTCCTGTCCATTGAGTTCATTTGACTCGTCTTTGTTCTCCAAATCATTGACTGATAGATAGACTCGTTTTTGGTCCATTGATCGCAACCAAAACTAACCTGACTATAATTTTATTAACTAAACTAATTTAAAATTTATTAAACCTTAAATGATTTATTATTTCCATCGAATCGATTCAATAAATACTTTTATTTTTATAAAACTACTCTATTATAAGATACAAAGAAAAAATTATCATTTCTTATATGAACTGAGATTAGATAAGACAAACCATTTGTGTCTAATAGTATTGTATATCAAACAATTGAAACTATGGTTATATAAAATTATTGAATTCCATACAAAGAAAAGTATTTTTAACTCCACTTTCAAAGAAAAAGGAGTATATAAATTCGTTTTCACCCTTGGTGGGATGTGAATCAATGATAATGCTAGGGGTAGCCAATGGGGGTATAGTCTAAAATTTAGACTTTAAATATTCCCTGTCTCGAAAATATTGTAAAACACACACTGACTTTTTGCACCGCAGACAAAAATTTCTGTTTTTACCTTATTCCCCTTGTGCAATTTTCATATTTTGGAATTTTGTATACCACCTTGACGTTTGAGAAATTTTTCTCAGAATACCTCTCCCCCTCTATACCCTCACCTGACTCGGCTACCCCTTCGTCTGGCCGACCTGAGTCTGGCTACCCCTGGATGCCTATGGGATGGGAACCTATGATAATGCAAGCCTATGATAATCCGATGTGAAGGGATTCCTTAAAAATCCTATAGGTTGGGAACCAATAAAAACCAATAGGATGGCAACCTATAATAATACAATGGATTGGGAGTTTCCAATGGCATGCGAACCTATGATAATGGCATGGGTTGGGAGCCTCCTATGAAATGGGAATCTATTACAGTCCTATGGAAGTGGATCGAAGGGATGGAAGCATATGATAATTCAATGGGAATGTTATGGGTTGGGAGAGTATGATGATCCTATGGGATGGGAACCTATGATAATTTTTCATGAAACTTTTTAAAATGCAGTGAAAATTGTAGCCGAAGGCCACATTTTGAAACTCTTAAATTTTTTTTGGAGAAAGTGGTTATATATATATTAATGGTTCCTCTTGTTTATCAAATTATGCTATAATTCATAAATTTTTGCGATAACTTAAGCGCTAATACAATGAGAATGATTTGAATGAAGCAAACGATTACAGAAACTGAGATTACAGTGAAGACCCGAGGCTTGCATTTGTTAGAAATGGATTCAATGCAACCAATTCTGTTAACTCTGCGAACATTACATTCGGGCAATCGTTTCTTAAAGTTATGACAACACGAAAGCGGAAAAATAGGATTTGTTTTATTAAATTCTTCATTCAATTGCCAATCATTAAAGTCTTGAGCGCCACAACACTTGAGTAAATACTGCAAATTGTCGATTGCACTCAAATCATTGTTAAAGTCATTCCATTTGTATTCTTTGATGGCATTAGTGATGCGCTTTTGTGCCGTCGCTTCCAATTGATCCATGAATTTAAGGGCTAAACCAATTGCAATGCACTGAACGATAAATAAGAGAACATTTATTACGCAAAACGAGTAAAGCAATCGGTAGTCATTCATAGCTTTGGCACAATTGCCGAACACAGAGACCAGGACTATGACTACACCGACAAATATGAATATCCAGACCATAGAGTTTGGAACACCTTTTATAATCATTTCCATTCCGTCGCCTATTATTAACTTATATTTGGTTTTCAGCAAAATTCCTATCAATACTAATACAAATCCCAATACAAACCAAATTCCGTTAAATAATACAAACATAAGATTAACTGACGATAACTTTTTTGAAGACATTTTAGCTCAAAAACAATTGTTCTTTTCTTTTATACTTAATCTTGCTCATTTATGTATATTAACTTCAAATGTCAACTGAATATAATTATTATTTCGACTTATTGTTAAATCCAAAGATTTTAACTTTTAACATAAATTATTTAAATCCTAAAAGGAAGGGAATATTCATTACGTTTGTCTTTAGTGTTAATTTTTGGGAATGATTAACGGAAATCCGATATAATTAAACACAAAAAGCTGAGAATCAATATATTGACTGTAAAGTTATTTTTTAAATTCAAAAACAATAAACTCTTGATTTGAGACAATAAAACAATTTGTTTCAACTCTTTTCTTAAAGATATACACATAAACATAAAATAAAATTCATGTATGTTTTTCAAAGGGTAACAAAATTTGTCAGAAACTTTTTAAAACTTTCTTTTTACCGGTATTTTTCTTAACATTTCTTCATTTTCTAGCATTCATTATAATTTCTTATGATTACAGTATTTGTTCAAAATTCTTAACATTTAGAGACGGTTTGAAATATTAATAAATAGTTAAACATAAAACTTATTCTGTTGTGCTTTTAATAACAAACTTTAAACAACAAACTTTTAATCTATAATTACTGAATCGTAACTTCAATTCTTCAAAGCTCTAAACAGAGTTATACCACCGATAACTGCAATTCCAACAGTTAACCAGAGTTTAGTTCTGTTGGTCTCTATTCTATTATCTCTTTCAACGATCGAATTCCTCCCACAATCGACACAATCACTAAAAATTATTAAAGCATTACATAATTGAATAAAATTTTTGTATAAATAAATAACTCACGAATTTGCCACTGAATTGTCGATTATCTGTCTCTGTATTGAACTCAAATCCGAAAGAGTGGTCAGAAAGTCAACCAAAAGTATTCGATGCGTTCGCTTCCGATCAGTGAATATTTGAATCAATGGTTAATAAAAGAATAGATAAATAAATTCAAACAATTATTACCATTTCATTGAAATCATCTCCAAATGAAAAGTGCTTTAATTGTTCGGAAACTTCTTTCGCACAATGAGTGGTCTCTTTGTGTAAATCAAACACTTTTTGCGAAATTTTATGACTTTTTGGTTGTTTTGCTTCTTCTAAATACAGCCGTATTTCAGAAACTTTTGGGAAAACAATTTAAAAGCTATTAAATTATAATTCAATTCACTTTCAAATCATACAAAACTCAACTATTGTTTTCCATTAATTCTAATTTCAATTTCAAATCATTCACCTCTTCAGACATTTTTCGAATCACTTAATAAAAATCGATTAATATTTAAATAAATATATAATTCGTGACTAAATTGAATTGAAATAATGTTTTATACAAAAAAAAAAAACTATTCAAACATCAGTTGAAAATAAAACAATTTTTCTGATATCAAAATTATGAGCAATTTATTCACAAAATAATGGAAAATTCATTTCGATTACAAAAATAATGATAAGTTTAGATCTGATTATTAAAAAGCAATTCAATTGTTACAAAAAAATATTTGATTTTAAACCCAAATAAATTCATGAGTAATTAAAAATAGGCATAAAAATTCATTTAAATCAATGTTTAGTTTTGAAAAAATATGATTAAACAGAAGAGTATTTCAAAGAATTTGAGAGAATTTCTAATTTAAACTCATTTTTCCAAATTATAAGCAAAAGTAATGGTTTATTAAAAGGAATGGATTTTAATTATTACGAGTTTTAAGCTTTTTGTTGCTATTGTCGAGAATGGGTTTGCATAGAGTGCATAACCACTCGTCGCTATTGATGTCTAGTTTTGCGCACTGAATGTGTATAGCATTAGCCCCACAGCCATCGCAGGCCAAGAGTTCCCATTCGTTGTCGCCGTTAAAGGTTCGCGAGTTCTTTGACAAACAATTATCGGCCGAACACTTGTAGGTCTTTTGGTACATCTCAGCGAACGTCTGTCCCTTTTCCCAACTCGCGTCACGTGAGGGCACATGTATTCCGAATTTCTTCATCTCTTCCACGAAATCCTTATTATCGTTACATTTGGGACACTTGAAGTGGTGTTTGGCCGCGTGATAGGCCTGTTTGATCACACACTCCCTGTGCAGCCAATGCTCACAACACGGAGTGTAAAGGGTTTTAGGAGTGGGTTGTCGTTTCACCTCTTCCATACATATAGTGCACACGTCGTCATTGCATTTGCGGCTAATCCGAGCCGTTCTCTGAATGGGTCTGTGCTGTGAACAATAGGAGGGGAAGATCTTCATCGGGTCGTGAAAATTGTGGAACGAGTCGTGTATTAGACCGCAGTTTAAGTGAAACTTGACTTTGCATTCATTGACAACGCATCCAATGACTGCTCCCTTTTTGCGACAATAACTGCAGGACAGGTGCCCTCCTCTGCGAACCTCTTTCTTAATGTCTTCGACCAAAAACCCTTTGAAGCCCTCATTCAACTGACCGTTTTGTTGGAGACCCGGACTGAACAAAATGCAGTAATAGTGGGCACAGATATCCTCGCTTTCCATCATTTTCCCCAAATAGTACTTATTTTTTGTACTCGACTTACAAAACACACAAATGGGCTCTAAATTGGGTTCAAAACAATACAAAATCACTAAAATTGAGTATAAATTGCTTTATTTCACTCACTTTTGTCGTGTCTTTCGTTTTCTTCGGTTTGACTGTTAAGTCGACTCCTTTTCACTCCTTTTTTACTCATATTCTCAACGATTTGTTTAATTATTATTCAAATTCAATCAATTATTCAATTAATGAATTAAAAAACACATTAATTGTAAACAACAGACAACCGATTGGACAGACACTGGACTGAGTCC
Source organism: Liacarus xylariae (assembly GCA_034693365.1). NCBI lineage: Eukaryota > Metazoa > Arthropoda > Arachnida > Sarcoptiformes > Liacaridae > Liacarus > Liacarus xylariae. The sequence continues at coordinate 15,537 of JAQFXN010000392.1, read as the reverse complement.
TGACTCCTGAGCACTGCTGTCAGTGTTTTGGCGCTCAAACCCATTGGTTATTAAACGGCATTCAGTGAATCAAATGTGAAAATCAGATTCAAATTCAAACTCTAAGCCCAACCCATCCAACCCTGTATTCACACAAATAACGTTTACCTCTAATTAGGGTTTAATTAAGTTTCTAATTATATATTTATTAGGATTTACTTTAACACCAAATTAAATGATTAATTAATGTTTTATTTATTAAAATTATTTAAAACTTTATTCAATTAACGAAAAAATAAATTATTTGTAATAATTTGGTCAAAAGTTTTTGGCTCTTAATATTTAGGCCAATCTAATCCACTTTAGACTATTGGCGCTAATGATAAAACTTTATTTAACTTTTTTCAATTTTTTTTTTATTTAATACTATATAATTGATATGAAAGACATAATATATAAATACTTAAATATAATTTAAATCAATTTAAAAGTAATAAAAGATAAGAAAAATTAAAAATTTGTTACAATAAATAAAAACATCAAATATAGACAAATTCTGTTCAAAAATAAGTTACTGTAACAACAAAGTAGAAAAGTTACTGTATGAAAAAGCACCTGGTCCAGTATAATTGATAAATATATTTAGAACTTATTAACCGGTTTTTCTCTAATTATTTCATTTTGCGAAAACTTCTTCTTTCGGTAGAAAATTAAGAATTGTATTACAATTAAAATGATTACACATGAAATGGCACACAATAGTGAGGCGTACATCAGAGATAAGGGGTATTTCTCGATGTAGTTGGCAATGGCCAGAGGCACGAATACACTGCCCAGAGTTCCACTCATGTTTAGAATTCCGCAAACCTGAACATTAAATTTAAAACAATTTAATTAAATTTTATTTGAAATAAGTTTAATTTTATTAATTCTACCATTGAATCCATAGTCAGCGCACTTTCCATAAGTGCATAAAGCGATGCAATAATACTGGAGAGACCAACACCTGATATGAATAATTATAATTAAATAAGAGTTATGTAAAAAGTTATAATTTCTTAAATATACCCAAAAGACAAACTCCAAACCAAAGCATTACAAGAGAAGTGTTGGAAAATATTATCAAAAGAATAAGAGATATCAAAATAATAATCAAATTCATGTATAACATCGTGAAATGTTTTAGCTTTAGAGCCAAACCAATACTGAAAGCTTTGCCGATGACATTGGATAAGTTGAAAATTGATGTGAGGAATGCTCCGCGAGATTTAGTTAAGTGTAAGCTTATATTACCCGAGAAAGTGGCCAAATATGTGACCACAACTTCTTCAAAGAAGAATAAGTAGAAAATTGAGCACAAGAATATCAATGAATAGGTATAAAGCTTTGGCTGTTCTGTTTTGGATTCGGTTTGTTGTTTATTCTGTTCGGGCTTTTCCTTATTCAATGTCTCCTTATTTAATGTAAGTGTGGAAATGTTAAAGATTGTGGCCTGAGATGAAGCGGTGGTCATATTGGGTGACTTTCTCTTTCTTATTGTATAGAGATATTGAAAGAATACCAAAATAGCTCCCAATACAAGCATTAGGCCATTGATTATATATGGGATATAAATATGAGACACAATATCATTGTCTCCATCAGTAGATTCAGTCGAATTAGACGTTATATTAGATGTGATATTAAGTGTTCCTTCGGTCACATCTTTTAACAAAGAACTCGGAGAACTCGTAATAAAGGCTTCAATTTCTGGCGCTAAAAACGGTTCCACAATAATTGGTCCCAATATATAGCCGAGACCTCTGAAGAACTGTAACGCTTGCATATATGGCGCACAGGATTCTCCCCATATTTCGAGAATCCAGGCCTCGCAGCCATTGATCGCTGCACCGGATGTAACACCGATTATGAATTGTAAGACCAGAAAGACATAGAAGTCTTGAATCGATGTAACGAATGAGACTATAATTCCAAGCATCACTAATATGGATGCCATACCCATCTGCTTAGGGACATATTTGAATAGGAAACCACCTTTTGAAAGAAGAGAAGATTGCTTTTAATATATGATTTGTATTATCGGAAGAATAGCTAAAACTTCTGATTCACTTATAAATTGTTAGTGTGTTATAAAACTCTACTTAAATCCTTCTGAGCCGAGGCTCACTTCCCTTGACCTCTTTGGATCTTGAACACCGATTTCGGCGACATTCAGCCGTTGATCCCTAAACGACCCGGTGTACCGCCGCCGGCATATTCAGCTTTAAGCTCTTTTTCCCACATTTTAGGCTATAATTTAATAACTATTTACTTACAATTCTTAAAGCAATTGATTAAAACTCTTGCAATAATTAATAGACCAGTGAGTGAGGCCTATAAAAATCATATTAATGATCAAATTAACCTTCATTTCTATTATATTCACATATAGGCTTTTAAGCATTTATAAGATTTAAACACATAATTAACAAATATTTCAATTTCATTCAAAACTGTATTACCTTTTTATTGGTTAGAACTCATGCAATCTTGCATTTTCTCAAATGATTTGATTTATGAAATTAAATACTTGGAAATCATTGATTACTAATTGATTAGTAATCAGACTTCAGTAAAATATAAAATTTTGACTCGACTTCATTAAAAAATCAGTTTTAAGTTCTAAATCTCAACGATTTTCTCATAATTATTGACTTAGACTTAAGTTTTATTGTTAATTTAAATATTCAGTAATTTGTAAAACTAATAAATTTCATGAATTTAATCTTACTTGAGATGGCACCGACACAAACGCCTACACTTGTCGCTGAGAACACATAAGACATCTCTTGTTGTGTGACAGCCAACTGACGCATCAGATCTAGAATTGTTGGACCGAAAATGCCGAATCGGATCGCCTGAACAAAGATTAGTTGAGGTATAAGTGTTTAGTTTAGGCCTAATGTTCTTCTATACTGTATATAAATGTGTGAATTGCATATAAGACGACTCACCAGCTGAAGGAACAGAAAATAGATAACGGCAGTCGTGGCCAGTTTCTCGCGTAAACTCTCCATGATCATCAATTACAGTCCAAAATGACCAATCAGTATGCATACCACGTAAAAGTTATTCAATAGTTATAGTTTTGCTAATCGAAAACAGCTTCTGATTGAAAAAAGATTAAATTTTTTCAATTCAATTGTTATATTCAATAGAAGTTCTAAATGAAAACTAAAGAAAATCTTTGGTTTCCCATTAGTTTTTATTCCTTTATTGTCGAGATTTACGTATATGTTTTCAGACACTATCTCTGAACTACTTTTAATTTTAAGATAACAATGAGTTTGAATTTTTTGCTATTTTTTATGAATGAAAGTTATCAGCAATACCTTAAACATAGTGTGCATATCATTTCCTTGGAAAACAACTTACATTAGAATGAAAATAAATTTTTTATAGCCAATTCTTTCGGTTTTTACCGGATTAAAGTAGATCATTATAGAAAACATCCGAAACAGATTATAAATATATATGTTTATTGATTATTCATATCATTTATATCTTTCTATAGTAATATAACTTTATTACAGAATGGAATAATACTCTTTGGGCACTAAACTGTTTCTTCATATAAGTTATGAACTTTTCATATTTATAAAATAATTTCTATTATATTCATACTGTCATCTCATTATTAGTAGTGTTAATCATGTCTTTCCATTTATAGTTTGCTCTTACTTTTCAATATTTAAAATGTATATATTGTATAATTTTTTATTAATTTGAAATCTATTTCTACTTAAATTATAGGAATATTGGAATTTCAAACTACAACTTTCTGTACATTAAACATATTGTTTGCCACAAACATGTCTTAATTATCAGTCTATAAATAAACCATAGCTTTTCAATAAAAGTATTTATAAATAAGTAATCGTGATTAATATATATATTAGAATAAATTAGTTTATATTAAATTAAATCAGACCTTCTTTCTCTAACAATAAATGTATTAGTTGTTAAATTAGTTTAACATTCATTTATTGATATCTTATTTACTCATTGCCTAATAATGTGACAAATCTGTTGTATAAAACTGTAAGACTTAGTCATATGTATAGGAAAATTGTTTATTTTATTGCTATTTATGACATAAACAAATTCAAATCGAGGCTAAGACTTAAATTGTAAATTGAATATAACCAAGCTCTTTTAAATCAAAAGACATAATAGAGGGGGACCTATATATCAATAGTCTTGACTAAAGACAATACAGTAAAATGTAACAAGCTCCAAATAGGAAAAAGTGTGATTCATCGAAAAATATTAACAAGAGATTCAAAAATTTGGACTTTGGCTATATCTCTGGTTATTCTTATTGTAAATATTTGAAAGTATATACTGTTATAAGATATTGATAACATTATAAAAAAAACTTTCGTTCACTGTTTTTTAAGCTGTAAAGAGTTGTAACATTTCATCAATAAAAGTCATTTATCTAATAAAATAATTTATTGGAAAACAAAGAAATATTTATACATTAGTGCAGAATTGCTTTAGAATTAGTAATTCTTTATTTAATTATCAGAAGGTTATAATATAAGCTAAGATCTCACAAGTCATCGAATAATTCTCATCTAATTAGTCTTCAATTAATATTTTAATCGAATTGCTTTTAAAGTTTTCATTTATTCAAAAATTTTAGAAATGTTTATTAATACTCTTTAACAGAAGTGATACTTAAAGAATTTTATCAGGATTCAAATTCAAAAACGTTCGTGGTTAATAGTTACCTCAGGTAGGTTATATATTTTTAATTATTTTTAAAATATCAACTGAATGGCATGAATAACCAAGGTGCAGAGGCATAGATAAATGGACTCGAAAGAATAGTTTAATTTCCACTAAATTCAGTATTTATACAAATGCTTAACGAGTGATAAATTATTTTAGGTTTTCATGAATCTAGTCTGAGGGTGGTTTATCTATACCCTATAGAATTATAAAATTTATTTGACAAAGGTCAAGTTTAAAGAAATAAAAAAATAAGCTGTTCATAAAATTAATATAACATCGTTTTTAATTAGAGTGTTTATTTCACATAATTAGAATTATAAATAAATATTCAGTCCTGAATTGTGAAATCTTTTTTTTATATAACAACTTATAAAAAAAACTTCAAAAAAACTTTTATTGATAAACTCATAAAATTTTTGCTAGACAATAACTTTTACAATTTTGAAATAAGAAAACCATTTTTATGATTAGTCATTAAATTAAATAAATAAATTAAAATAAACAATAGTTTAGTTATTTAGTAAATACAGTTTATATAATTAGTAAAATACATATGTGACGTTCAATACGAAATGAGTGAGTTCAGGATGATTTCTAAACGTAAGATTTCAATCTGAACTCACATTATAAACACAATTATTAGATTTATGCTCAAATTTTTAATTTCAAACATTTAAACATTTAAATTAGGTGGGCATAAGTCAGAAATCACTTAAATATCTATCACAAGTATATGTTATTACTGTTAAATTATTAATTTTAATCCTTAAACACTATTTTCCAAATAAAATATTGAAACCTTAAACTAATTAGTTTACACTTGACTTTAAGCCTAATAATTGAATTTATGAATAACCATTTCAATTGATTATTAATCAGAGTATCTCTATAAGAAAGCTTTATTGCATGAGATATTTGATGCAGGCAAATTTCACACACTGATTTTTCTTTACCCTATAAAGCATATTAATAATAATTAAAATTATAAACTATAGCAATTTAAAGCTTTTGAAAGCAGACAAAAACAGTAATCTGGAAATCTAACTCAAAATTCATTTATTTGTATCGAAATTCTGATATTAAAGAAATTGATTTAAATTAATATCATTAGAGAAGACTTAATATATTCTATGGAGATATTTCAATACACCTTGTTTGAAAAATTCTAGAAGATGTGGTAATGATGCAAAAATTATAGTTAATGCTAATGTTATAGATAATGAGACTACAGAATTGGCTAAAGAAATTTGTGATATTTCATTACCATAGTTTTAAAACTTTTAGTATATAAGCAAACTTAATAAAGCAAACAATAATTTTAATAATTATTAATTTAAATGCATTTATAATTGAAATTTTATTTGAATACCTAAAGCACTAATTTTTACTTTTAGTTATTTATTTGTTCAAAAGTTTCCATCCTATCAAGAATTTTTGTCGCAGTTAATTGTTTTGCATGAAATTCTTATTACTTTATTAGTCATATTTGAATTTTTAAAAATTATTGTCTTTATGATTATATTAGACGTTCTGTTATCTAATTTTATTTTGTCACAAGACTATTGAAGCGGTCATATAATCACTAAAGCCGTCACACTTTACTCTCACTCTAGTGAATCACAACTAATGATTGTAATGTATATAAAATCTTAATTACAAAATAAGACATGTGAGCAGACAATCGTTATATATTAGTTATTGTTATAGAATCGATAAATATATTCTAAAATAATTTAAAAAATTATTCTTTACTTACATTTCAAAGTGAATATAGGATTGAAACTAATGGCTCGACAGACAGTCAATTATTATATACTATAATCCGGAAGAACTAGACTTTTCTAACACTTGGTGTTAGAGCAGTACTCAATAACCCCTTGCTCGGAAATCATTGCTATTTATTTGTTCATCCCAGGTTTTTTTTACTATAGATATTTTTTTAATTCCTAGAATATTCATTGAATTTATTGCAAAATATGGAAATTTCTAAAAGCTTTTAACGTACAGCTTCAAGTTAGTTTAATGAAAAAATAAATATAAAAATATGTAAATCAACTTTTATTTATTAGAATTTTGTTATTAATTATGTTAATTAAGCATTAAAATATTAGTTAACTTTGATTTTCTTTTAATTGATAACAAATTGAAGGTTTTTGAAATTTTATATGGGATACAGTAGCATCTCTTTAAGTGAAAGATAAATGTTATATAAAATAGTACACTATAGCAATTCTTCACTATAAGCCAAATATCTAAAATTGTCTGATTGTGAATATAAGTTTATTAATTAATCCTTTTATTTATTAATTCTAAGTAATCTTTAAGTGTCATTACTATTAGGTTTAATTGTAGTAAAGACTTGAAGTCGAGTCAACAATTGCATGACTAGACTGCATGACTCCGGTGTAAAATCAGGCGTATTCTTCATTACGTATTCAACTTTGTATATCAAATTCATTGATCTTTTTAATAGAAAACTATTTCTGTGTTTTTACAATTCTATTAATTTTTTCATTCATAGGAACAGAAAATATTAAAATTTTATTATTTTATAATTCTTATTGCATTCCATAACTTATCGGTTCCGAATCAATTTTGAAATATTGATTAATTTCTATTCTATAGGTCTATTTTAATAAGCACTTCTAACAGGGGTCGCCAATATCGGCCGAGTCAGGGAGGGGTATAGAAGAGGGTATTTTGGGACAACTTTCTCAAAATGCTAGGGGAGAGATATACCTAATCATAAAATTTGAAAAATGCTTCAGTAAGATAAAAAAAATCAGGGGGTATTTTACAAAATCTCAAATTCATGGGGTATTTAGGCTATACCCCCCTCTTGGCTATCCATGACTTCTAGCAACTATAAGAATTTGTGTTTTGAGATTTGTTTTATTTTTCTTCTTATTATATGTCAATTCAATTGAATTATATTTCCAGTAATTTCCCACAAAAGTAATAATATTTTTGCTAATAATTATGAATTACTTAACAAACATTTTAGTTCTCAATTAACTCATTAATTCATTGATAAATTAAATAAATCAAAGCATTTATAGTACAACAAGATTACTTCAATAAAACTAAATAGCAATTCATTAAAATCAGAATCTATAATCTACCTTGGAAACATAATTTAGTGCACAATTACTGGCAATTGTACATAAAAATTATTGCTATCAATGAATACTACATAAGAACCTGAATTTCGAAACGCGTCAGATATTGCAGATAATAATTGACTGGAATTTTATGAATTGAAATATTTTTTTTTTACTCTAACAAAGTTCTTATGAATTAAATTATTATATAATTGACAAAATACCTCTTACAGATACAGTCAGGGTTAAACTCATGTGACGTTTTCCGGTGAGTTTTGATTATAGAGAAAATTGTGCAAAATGTTCGGCGAAAAAAAATGTTTTCGTACTCCGAATCAATTTTGAAAACTATCATTATACCAATGACTCTGCAGACCTTGACCATGACCAATTTACTATAAACAAAACTATTTGTCTGATGAAATCGAACTTTCATAATAATGGGAGAAATAACACTGGTTGAATCCGGAATTGTTGATTCTAATTCATAAATCGATATATACATAGAATTCTTATGAAGTGATAACAATATTTATTAGAGATATTTTAAATTAATTATTAATATAAAATTAATAAATTATCCCTGATAATATTCTTGTATTCCCTGTTAAAATAAAATAAAACGGTAATTCTTATTCTGTTTTCTGATAAATTTTCGGTTCCAAATAGTCTCATAAACATTTTGAAATAATATGGGCAAAGATCATTCAAGTTTAGTTTATCGTTTTATTAATGATGTTTCCAAAGTTCTCATTTAGTTATAAAGTATAAAATAGATGGTAAACAGAATTTGAGAAATAGTTCATAAAAGACATAAAGGGATGAAACATTTTGAGAAGTTATATACGGCAAAACTGGTAACACAAATAGGAACCCAAAATTGTTCTAAAAATGTCTGTACATTACGTAATATATTTTTGTACGTTTTCGTGAATCGTATTGAATTCGACAACTTCTTGGATATTACATAAACATCTGTGTATAAAATAAATAGATTTGCTAAGATTTTGCTTAAAACTTATCTTTTACACCAAAGAACATCTTTATCATATGATATCAGACTTTAACTTTAAAATAGGGATGGACAAAATATTCCACTGTGATGAAGAAAAAACGAGCAATTTTGAGGTACGCCCATGCAGAAATTTTGAAAAAACAGCGCCGAAGGTGCCGTTTTTGGAATATTCTGTAAAATTCTATCTAAATTCTTAGAGAAATAACAGAAGGGGACATAAAGTGGCCAAACATATGTTCATCTTATTTATTAATTTGATTTTAAAATAGAGATGGACAATGAACTCAAAATCAGGGGGCATAGGGTACTGATTAGTACCTCAAAATCATAGAGGGTATAGGGTGGGGTATTTTCCAATCGTCAAATTCTTGCTAAATTTAGTCGAGGATCAAAAGATAAAAGGATCAAAAGCTATAGTTTTATAACTTACATAAGATGTTTTTAAGATACATTTTTCCTTGTCTTACTGTAACAGTATTACTGTATATTATATTTCAAAGTGAGCGCAATTTATTTTTAATATATAATAGAGACCCAAAAATTGAATCCTGTCCCATTCCTTTCTGTCAGACATTTTCTAGAATTTCAACACTCGTCTCTCTAAAAAAAAGTTAGATTGTTGGTCTTCTGTAAATTGTCTAGGTAATATTATTATTTTCTATTGTAAATCACAGTCCCATTACTTTTTGCGTTAGAACAGAAACCTCTAAGATTTTAATGTTTAAATGTTTTCTTCCTGTTGAAATTTCATCTCGGAAACAGATACTCCTGTATTGTCCCCTTCCCTCGCGAAATATAAGAAAGAAACATCCAAACTCTATTCATGACCAGGTTTTTGTAGGACTTGACGGGATTGGGATATTGCTTAGAGTCACTATACAAAACACATTTTTGATTGGATAAAAGATTTTAATACCAAAAAAAAAAAATTTTTTTTTAAGAATTTCTTTGATTCGTTAAGTACTTAAAGATATGGACAAAGATATGGAAGTTCTGGAAAAGATTAATATAAGTGTTGAGAGAATAGGTTTGGGAATTGAGAGGAAGAGGAGACGATTGGAAAGAGCGGACAAACAGAAGATCTGTCCAATGAATGGAAAGGAGAGGGATATCCAAAAGAAGGCCATTGAGTCCTATAAACAGATATTAGAAGATCTGAAGTCGAGAACTGAAGAATCGGAAGAAATGAGTGACAAAGAGATGAAGAAATTGAAGAAACGTCTGAAACAATTGAATACAAAATAATTGAAATACTTTTAAATATAAGCAAAACATAAATCATTTGAAACGAAATCTAATTTTTTGACAACAAATCCAAAGATTATGCCTTAAATTCAAAATTTAAAATATTTTTACTGTAAATAAAATATTGTTTTTATAAATTCTCTGTAATTAAACTCTATTTTTATGACAATATTATTATTATTTGTAAATTACTTGAAATTATTGTTAAATAAATTGTATTCAAAGATCACAAATGAGAACAACTCTTGTGTGACTCATATTGAGGATGAGATGGCTATCAATACCTGATATATCAGACAACTCATTGATTATTTGTTGGTTAAGCCGGACATCGATTACTATTATAATAGCAATGGATGTGATTATAGACCAAGTGATGAGCACTTTGTTGGCACTGAATCTCTTGGTTTCCAACTGTTTCTCAGTTTAGATATTGTTATGAATGAATGCATTTCAGTATTTCTAATATTTGTTCGCAAAATGTTTGAAAATTGTTTTAAACGAATCCAAATCGGATTCAAAATAAAAGACAATGTGTTTCCACACATATATCCACTCAATTGAAGACCGCATTATAGTTCAAAATATCCAAACTCTGAGTTCCCATCGATTGGTGCTATGAAACCAATAATTATAACCAGAGTTTAGGAGAAATACTGGAAATGATTTTAGTTGTGTTCTTGTGGTCAAATCAACGCACATGTGATTCAATGCAAATGCATTTGTTTCCATAGTTTAGTCTCAATTGACTGTCAGTCCAATGATTGTTCCCAACCTTCACATCCATTCACTCAAATGCAGTCCATTTAAACCCAATCCTCGACTTTGTTATAATGTTTTAATACAATTAACAGTTAATCTTTCAATAACTTTTCAGAATATTCAATGAATGCATTCATTTCTTTGGATTATTTTTATTTTAAAAATAATATCAATAGAATTAATAAACCAATTGAACTCAATTTTGAAATAATTTTCAAATAAATCAATTAATCTATGAATTAATAAAACAAAATCAATCCCTTTAGAGAACAAGTAATTCAAAACTAAGAACTGAAACGTTTAAGTCATTCAAAATTATAAAAACCCTTAGAATAGCATTAATTTATTTATTGAACTTTAAAACAATTAACCAAATTTGAGGTATAGTTTGTTTAATAATTTATCAAGGCATATATATTAGCAATAGACTACTCCATTTTCTATCTGTTGAAGTTGTTAGTTTATTTGAATATTTGCTTGATTACAAACAATAATGCAAATGTTTTCTAGGAATTAATCGATTTTTTAGGCTTTATATTTACAGCAATTTATAAACAGCTTATCTCTATTTAACTAATATCTTGGAAGTCAATTGATTTCAAAAGTAATTAAAAATCAGCTTTGAATATAATGTTGGTTTTAGCTTAAATTTATGTTTTAAAGATTATAATTTGATTATTTCAAAAGAATTCACATTTAAATAGTTTTTATATTTTTCATTTATTTAAAGTAAATATAAATTTAAGCTGTAAAGATGTAAACTCAAGATATATTTAATCTGTCCAGCTAATAGACTACTTTTTTATTAACTTGCTTTATTTTATCTTATTTTAGTAATCATTGAACGATAACAACAAATGAGTTTTTACTTCAAACTGAGTAATTCATAGAAACTATTTATAACCAAATTTATATTTCAAATTATTTAGTATTATTATTAAGCTTTCGGTCACTAATTTCTTAAAAAATATAAAATAAAGTGAAACAATAAGGAAGTAGTGTATTAGCTGGATAGATTAAATATATCTTGAGTTTACCTATTATAGCTAAAATCAGAGAATTCTCTCCTATAGGCGCACTTACTTTGTATATTCAAACTAGAGTTTTAGTTATTTTTACTCCAATATTCTACAAATTTTTAAATGAAAAAATACACTGAATTACACTTAATGTACTTGAATTTGAATTTGTTTTTAATAATCTTTCTCCACTAAAGATTCTAGACTATAAAAAAGGAAAAGCAATAGAAGAATAAACTGTATTCTATTGAATAAGTTTTAAAAAGTTTAATATACTTTAATAAGTTCTGTTGATTTAAATATTGTGAAAACCAATTTCAGCTCAAGAATAATGTTTAATTTGTTGATTGTTACAGCTTTGACAGCTTGTGCTGCTTTGTAAGTTAATTGTCTTTTAAAATTAATATACTTTGCTTAAATTTCAAATATATAAAGTTTTGGACAAATAAAAATGCCCATTGTCTGCAGAGTTTTTATTCTATCCCTATATAGTCCAATATTGATTTTCAATTATTTTAGATTTCAGCTTAAATAAAATTATTGAACTTTCTATTAATTGGAAAGTGAAGATTAAAGATTCAAAAAAGATTAAAAGGTTCAATTTTTTTTATTTAAGTTTAAGCTAAAAAATGAATGTTAATTTCACAGAACATATGGATAGTATAAAACTTTGCAGACCATGGGCATTTTTATTTGTCCAATACTTTAGATCTATAAGTATATTTTTAAAATTTAAATTTTACTAGATTAATTCAACTTTTTAATTCTACATTATTAATTAGATAGTTAAATTATAAATACTCTTGCATGATAAAATTATTGTTAAAATACTATATAAAGATTCATAGAATGTATTAACATTTAGAAATTTAGATATTCACATGTTCAATTTTTAAACAGCTGTTTATGGCGTCGATTCACTTATTGGAGAAGACGTGGAGTGCCCGGACCTAATTTTATCGAATATCAAAGTTTTATTACTAAACATCACGATTGGACTGTAAAGGCTGTGAAAAAATATGGAAGAATTTATGGCAGTTATTATGCACTCAACAAGTTTATTGTCGTTAATGAACCCGATTTGATTCGGGATATATTTATCAGGGATTTCCACAACTTTCCCGATCACTTTCATTTTTATATGGGCAGTTCTAAAATGAATATGAGCCTGTTCTTTATGCCGGGCAATGATGACTGGAAACGGATCCGGTCTGTTGTGTCGCCCGCATTCACTTCCGGTAAACTAAAGGCAATGATGTCTCACATCGAAGATATTTCTGACAATTTTGTAACAAATATGGAAGTATTCGAGAGAAAAGGTACAGGAAATAAATTTAATTAATTCTATTAGCTATCTTATTTGATATACATTGTTTTAAAAAGAACTTTCAAGAAGAACCGAGCTCAGAAATTCTAATTTTATCTAAAACTAATCATTGTTAGCTTTTATGAATAATTAATGATGTTAGTTTTAAAAGTGAAACTCGCACTTAGATTCAATTATTTTCAATTAATACATAAATTTATATATTTTTAGATTGTCTTTGAAATTTATACTGATATTTTTTTTTAAAAAAATACAAAGATATAATATTGAAATAATTTTATTTATAAATAAAAGAGGGTCTTCTTTAAAAAAAATATCACATAAATAATGTATTTTTGAAGTTTTTACTAATAAACTATTAATGTGTTAAAAAGTCTGATCCAGATCATAATCCATCAAAAGTCTGGATCAATTTATATCAATATTAGAATCATTCGATATTAAATCTTCTTATTCTAATTTCAGGTAAAGAATTTGATATTCGTAAGCATGTAGGTGCATTTGCTATGGACGTTATCAGTGCCTGTGCTTATGGCATAAATGCTGATTCAATCAACAATCCGGATAACCCGGTTGTGGTGCACGCAAGACGTGTTTTGGGTGCTGATGTGAATATAAGCATGGCACTCTCTGTTTTGGCACCAATTGTTGCTAAATTTTTTAAATTGGAATATTTTGACCTGAAGTCAGTTGAATATTTCGATGCACTGACTAAAAAGATTGTGGAGGAGAGGAAGAAACTCAATACAGCTATAAATGCAGACAAACGTAAATCAAAAATATATTCTTTCAATTTAATAAGATATAGCCAGTGATGTCATTTGTCGGTCACAGACCGAATATGTCCCACGAAAATAAAAAAAACTTTTCTTTCATATATAACAAATAATCGAACTTGAACGAAATTTTGAAATGATCACACGGAAAAGATAAGTTTTTGTATAAATTTGTCATTTTTTACCCTTTTATGAATTTTCAAATGTTTATAGATTATTAATATTATTCGGATATTTTTTTTAATCAATTCAAACCCAAGTTCTCATTCCCAAGATAAGTCAAGTTCCCAAGTTGATTTGAACTCTGAATTCCATTTTATATTATTATTACTATTGACAATAATTTATTAGTGATATTCCCGGCAATAATAATATTGAAACTCTCAACTATTAATTAAGTTCTGTTAATACTTATCCGCAATGGTAGCCACGGTCCCTCGAGTCAGGGATGTATAGGTGGGGTATTTTGAGAAGATTTTCTTGAAACGTCAGGGGAGTATACAAAATTTAAAAATATGAAAACTACACAGGGGGTGGTAAGAAACAGAATTTGTTTGGTGCGCCGTAAATTTTCATGGTAGGTATTTTGCAAAATCTTAATGTCAAATTGCTATACCCTCTTGGCTACTCCCTACTTGTCCACTTTTAGCAAATATTGCTAAATATGTGTTAATCACTAAACTTTTGCAACTGAATACGACATCGGATTTCACTTTATTCAATAAAAAGTTTTATTTTGACCAAATATGACCCCCGATCTAATAATTTTTATCTAACTGAAAACTTATATCACTATATATACCCTATTGTACAATCTTTCCTTGAATATTATCTCCCCTTTGCAAGCCCTGCTTAATTTTCATCAACGAATATATATTCTTAATTTATATTTATTTCACTTTATTAGCCAAAAGAAAAACAGATTTCGTTGATTTGATGCTGGAATCGGAAAAACAGGATTACTTGGGCTATAACTCCAATAGTGAAGCGGAAACAAAATCAGTTCAAGTACTGGAGAAATCTAAAGGAAAATTGAGCCCTGACGAATTGACAGCACAGGGCATATTATTTTTTATCGCTGGTTATGACACAACCAGTGCATCGATAGCACATGCGATATATTATTTGGCAAAGAATACAGTTTCTCAACGAATACTATACGAAGAGTTGCAAACATTGAAAGAGTTTACATACGAACGACTAAATGAATTAAAATATTTGAATGCAGTAATTGATGAAACGTTACGATTGGCCCCTTCTTTAACCAGATTTGCACGACATTGTGCTAAGGATTATAAGCTAGGAAATACAGGTACAAAATCAAAGTGACTTAAGTTTATATAAACTTAAAATATATTTAATCTATCCAGCTAATTCACTACTTTCTTATTCTTTCGCTTTATTTTATATTTTTTAAATAATTAGTAACCGAAAGCTTAATAGAAATACTTAATAATTTGAAATATAAATTTTGTTATAAAGAGTTTCTATGAATTACTGTTTGAAATAAAAACTCATTTATTGCTATCGTTCA